>JANTPZ010115370.1:0-10755 GCA_025593235.1 Vachellia pachyceras
ATTCATATGTATGTTGTCCCTTGGTATGTATTTAGTAATTTGTTTTCTGAGTTTGGTGGTATTTATGATTTCGGTGCTATCTCCTATGTGCTACTTTCATTTTGGTTGGTGTTGAATCATGAATGCATTGTGTTTGCTCATCACAGTGCTTGGAATTGTTCTGAATGAGTAACGGGAATTTGTTTTCTCGAATCACGATAGTGGACCGATCAATATTTTTATATGCAGTATTTAATTTATTTGACTAAATGACCTGAGTAATGCTTGCATCTGCAGATGCTATGAGGTTGAAAGCCTCAATCAAGGTTATGCAACTTGACAATTACTGTTTTCTTTTGTAGAAAATCTGAAGCCTTTTGCCTCACACCTCTTGGTCATTTAGGCAATGGCAATGGACTCAATGGCGAATAAATTTCAGGCGAAATTGAGAAAAGCTAGGGAAGAAATCAGTCGATGGGATGAGCTCCAATCTCATTTAGTTTTACAGTTTAGGAATGCTTCTTCTATCATTGATAGGTTGCAGGTGAGCATGTTGCGTTTATTGTCCATGAATTTTATATATTATGTACTGCTGAGAAGTTCAAATTGGCAATATATTGGTTCAAAAGTTGCTGAAATGGAAGTAATTCGTCTGGATGTAATCAGGTGCTTTCTAAATTCCAAGAAATATGCTAATTTAAATTGTATCAGTGGTATTCAAGAAATACTCTGGACTGGAAGATCCTTGGAAAATATAATGGTTTCTATGAGAAATACTCTGGACTGGAAGATCCTGTACTCCGCAGGCCTGCAATTTATTTAAATCGGTTAACTTTGGAGAAATATATATATTTTTTTTGCCAATGGGATCTAAAGTTATTCAACATATTATTAAGTATATTGATATTCTGAATCTTAATTTTTTGTCCGGCAAAAAGGAAAGAATCTTATGCCTCGTTTGATACAGTGGAATTGATTTTGATGGATATGAAAATGGATATGGATATGGAGGTGGAGGTGGATATGGAGATGGAAATGAGTTTTACAAGTGCCTTTGGTATGTCAGGGAGATGGAATCTATTTTTTATACAAAAAGACTAATATGCCCTTTTATATTTGAAAATAAAAAAAAAATCAAAAAATTCGATCTTCGTCTTCGTCGAATCTTCGCTGAGTCGCCGTCTTCATTTACATCGCTTGAGGTCATCTTCCTTGTCGCTGGAGGTCGCCGCCTTCGTCATGGTCGAAGATGAAGCCGCTGTGGTCGAATACGAAGCCATCGTGGTCGCAATTGCAGGAGCTCGTGCAGTCGTGGTGGGTCACTGTTCTCCTTCGCCACCGTCGTCATTGCTGCTGTTGTGGTGGTCACCGTCGTGGGTCTCGCCGTCCTGGTCTCACCGATGGAGGTCGCTGCGATGGCTATGGTTAGGTCGACGAGAGAGGAGGGAGGGGCAACACTAGAATTCTATGGAATTTTGGGCAATTCCATGGGATGGGTGATGGAAGCCAAAACTACACCGTTCATGGAATTGATTTCCTCCATGAGCAATTCCATCAAACCAAACAGACATGAAGATGGAAATCAATTCCATTTCCATTTCCATTGGGACCAATTCCATCAAACCAAACGGGCCCTTAATTTTTTACCAATGTTAGGGCGTAGCCGTACGGAAAAATATTTAAGAATACAATTACACTTTAACCCTTTAATTATTTAGATAATAACGTAATGTTTTGACTTTTCAAATATATAGTCAGACTGTTTTAACCTAAAAAGTATATGACTAGATTAATCCGTGAAAAGTAATATTGCAATGCAGGCACGCATAAAATTATTATTTAAAAAACTGCATACAATTTGGAGACAATAGTGAATCAACAATAATTTTTCGTATTAAATTTAAGTTTCAATAAATCTTAACTTTATTTGTAAGATCTAAGGTAATTATCACCATTCCAAATTCATGTGTATGATTTAAATTCAAAATGCAGTCAAATTTTACGGTGAATTTACAATAATTTTACTCTGCTATAGATAGTAAATTGAATGACAAGTTAATAAGAATTACATTTAAAGATTAAAAAAGTTTGTAACACTAATTTTTTATTCTGAAAATTTAAATTATAAGAATAAAATTATATAAAAAAGAAAAAAATATGTATTGGTCTTTTAATATTACACACAGCTTTATTTTGATCACATAATTTTATAAAATGTCTTTTAAATTTTTCAATCCTAACATTCTATGTACCAAATGTTAGTGTCCTTCTTGAGAAATCCACTTGGAATTCTAAAGCTTTTTCAAAATTTAAATTGGGCTTAACACAAATGAAACATTACAGATTCACTGACCTAATACAGCTTATGCTCTCATACTAACTTTATTATGTGCATGAATGGTGCAAAAACTAATCCTCACATAGCTCTACATTTCCAGGTAGCTGGTTCCATGGAGAATAAGCTTCTAGAGGCTTGGATCAGCAATACCATGGAGACATCTTCTGGATTTAGATATTAGAGCAATTTACTCTTACAGTTCAAAGATTTTGGGGTTACTAGTGTGGAGCAGAGTGAGAAATTAATGCGTCAGTGAGGGTTTATATATTTTTTCAGAAAAAAGGTCTAAAGAGGTGGGGAACAAGACGAAGCTTAATTGTCTTCTTCAGCATCCACTTCATTTACTCCTCTGTCCTCGGTCCTCACTTTCGCTGACTCACCGCCTCAGCTTAACCACTGATCATTGAAGCAAGGAGCGGAGGAACCAGCAACTTCTCTCCCTCACGGAGCCTTGTTCTGGTGGGTAACCTCTTCTGTACGTTCTGTTCGGGAGGTTAATTTCTTCTAAGATTCTGTATACACATCTGGAACGTCCCTTCCTTGAGCACCTGGGATTTTTGTTGTTGATTAATTTAATTCTTTTTTGGAGTCATAAAGTCATATTCTGCTTGCTCTGAAAAATAAAAGCGAATCAACATTGTTAATTTAGCGTTAATTAATACAAGCAACTTATGATTCTTTACTTTATTACAATCTCCATTTTTGGAACAATACTTGCAATCTTTAGTTGGACCGCATTAGTTGCGGAATCTGTAGTCGGTAATATTGCCGTAAAAGCAAAAGCTTGAAGCTTTAGCGTCGACCGTCGTTTGTGCCTCTGTGATGCTTCGTCATGTGTTTCAGACTGCTGCTTCTCAAAGGTCGCGTGTTGGAATTCCTGTGAGCTTCATCTTCTTCCTCTTAAGTTCGTTTTCTTCCTCTGAGCGTCGCCTTCTTCCTCGCATGTTGGATTTCAGTCACCAGTGGGTTTTGTTTTTGGGCCCAAATAGCTAGGTCCGTAGGTTGAACCCATTAGCAAAAGCAGAATCTAAACACCGTCGAGAGAAGGACAAAGCAGCCATTAGCAAAAGGCCACGTCTATCTTTCCAGAGCTACATCCACTTCTTCTGTACACACACAATCATACACGTCTCTCCTGTAACTTGCATCTCCCTCTGCGCCCCCTAAGGTCCAGAGCTTCTCTTAACTTGCATTCCCTCCCTGAAATCTCTTCTGAGGTATGCGCTTCTTTTTCCGCTTTAGATTTTTTCGTGGGTTTGTTCACACTTCTCATTAGCACCAATCAAACCCATTTAGACTTTTATCTTTCCATCAATCCGAGGCATTCTTCCATTCTGTTACGAAATTGACTCGAAAGTTTGATCTTTACTGCATATTTCTTGATATTTTTCAGTTTTAATTAGTGGTTTCAGAACTGCGTTACTACGGGTTATCCTTTTTTGTACAGTTACGATTCTGTTTGTTTGAAATTCGGTGCTTATTTGGAGCGTAAGCTAGTTTACACCTGAAACTAGTCAAGTGTTGTTTTTTATCAGTCTATGCAGGCAATCAGCTCTTGTCTTATCTTTATCGTCTGCTAATTTATTTTCTTTTTTTCGTTTTCTTGTTGAATTGAATGGTGGGAGAAAGATTATAACGGTTTTATAAATGAATTCATTATACACAAGTACAATATTTGACTTGGATGATTAAAGGACTGGATGGTCAGACCATAAGAACTGTGAAACGATGGCCTTTCTGGCTCGACATCCAGTTCAATTTTAAAACATCGATTAGGTTGCAGATACTTAGCCTTCCTACTACAATTGATTTGTGGAATCAAGATTGCAGAGATTTTATTTTTAGTCCCTAAATATTAATGTATGTCTAGTTTTGTGAAGCACAGATCAAAGTAAATCGGTATTAAATTTTCCATTTTTTGTGGCATTGTAGTAAATTAACCATTTATGTCCAATGTAGTGTAAGCATGATACATTGTTTTTTATGGTTAGAGTATCAAACATATCAGAAAGAGTCAACCTAATTGATGTTTTAAAATCGAACTGGATGTCGAGCCAGAAAGGCCATCGTTTCACGGTTCTTATGGTCTGACCATCCAGTCCTTTAATCATTGGACTTAATAAAACGTCTGAAATCTTTTTCTTTTTCTAGAGTAGAAGTTTCGTTGTTTATGTCATGGGAGTGATTAAAGATGGCACAATCTCGGGGTTTCTACCCAGCCACCATGGATTTATGGTCCACTATCCTGGCTATCCATCATCCATGACTCGTGCAGTAGACACTCTTGGTGGAATTCAAGGCATCCTTAAGGTACATGAAATTTTATCGACGCCAATTTAGATGCTGCTCTTTTTTTCTTTTATTCACAATACTAAACTTCATGACCTGTTTGTGTAAGCTTAAAAACTAAGTGACTATCAAATTGTTTGAAGAATTGATTTGTTGTTTGGAGACTTTAAAAAACACAGAAGTTATTTTTTTATTTGGTTATAATTATGACGAACAGATTTTTATTTGAAAGCTCTTTTTAAAATAGCTGAAGCTATTGTGAATAACTTATTAAAACTTAAAAGAATTAGAAATCTGATTTTTTTATAGATTTTGTATATTTTTAAAATTTTAAACATGCATTCTAAAATTTCTCGAATGTACTTAATTTTGAAAAAATGTTTTTCCTCATAAAAAAGCTGAAGCAATGGGCCCTTATTCATGATTTGTCAATGGGATTTAGTTTATGCATTTCACTTATATTACTGTCTGGTTGATGTTTTTGCAGGCTCGGAGTTCCGAATCTGAGAAATTGGAGCTCCATTTCCGCCCTGAAGATCCATATTCACATCCTGCATTTGGGGAGCTTCATCCTTGCAAGAATTTTCTTCTTAGAATATCTAAGGAAAAACGACATGATGGTCATGATGCTAAAGCTTCTGACAGCCTGTCAAATAATGAGATGCAGAATGAGGTGCAAACAACTCTATCAAAAACTGATACGGCAGCTACTACTGAAGAAGCACATAACTCTGTATTGGCAGATGGAGAGGAAAATCTTCTTGCTGATATTGTTGCTCATATTCCTGAAGCTTATTGTTTTAATGGTTAGAAACCTAGACTGGGCTTGTTTTAGGTGATCTCATGCTGAGGTCTGGTAGGTTTCAATTTCATTAAATTTATGCAACTTCTCAGGAAATTTGACATGTTTTCATTTTGTGCTTTAAAATTGTGAAGGAATGGTAGACTACCAACATGTTATTCCAGTTCATGCCAATATTGCCCGGAGGAGAAAGAGAAACTGGTCAGAACTCGAAGAGTCTCACTTTGGTGAGTACTGTGTTTCTGTCTTTGCATGTCTCAGTAATGCATCTAATAGTTTGATTGTGTGCTATCACAGAAAAGGTTGGTCTCATGGATGTAGATCAGGAGGATGTTATGATTCTAGTGCCTCCACTTTTTTCCCCAAAAGATATGCCAGACAATGTAGTGTGAGTTCCTGCAGCATCTCCTGTTTAGTCGATTGCATACTTCCTGATTTCAACCATCCGGCTGGATATCATCAATTAGAATTGAATCCTTTTGCTTATTTTCCTAAGTGGATGCATTATACTATCAGTGCATATGAAGAGAAAGCCTCTCATTTTTTGGGGAGGGGGAGTTGTGAAGAGTAGCCAGCATAAAGCAAAAGAGAGGGGGGAAGGAGGGAAAGAACTGAAATTTTTTTAATAGCAATCAATCAGAAAACTGACATAATCAAGGACTTTGATGTAGCCTAAAAAATTGCATTCTAGAATGCAAGATGACATGCAAATCCTAACAAGCTCATAATCCTTGATGAACTTTAACAAAGTAAAACGGAATATAATTTTATTAAAGCAAAACATATTAAATAATTGAGTTTTAATCCTATATATTCTTAATTTAAGTATTTGCAAATCATATTTTTTGTATTTCAGTTTGAGACCACCATCAATGTCTAGTTCAAAGAAGAGACAAGAGGCTAATCCGCCACTTGAATTTGAGGTATTACACTTCTTGAATTCTTTTCTTAATGGGACGTGTGCTTGACTATAAACCATTTGTTATATCAGGATGAATGAGTCAGTTGGAAATACCGGTTCATTTTCATGTTGGCTTTGTTTTTTTCGAGCACATCTTAATGATAAAATATCAACAAAGATGCTTGTTTCACAGTTGACTTTTTTTTTTATGCCCATGACTTCAAAATCTAATCAAAAGAAATTGTTCCGATCGAAATATTATACATGTTTGCACTGGGCTTTTATAAGTGCATGTACTATATTTTCGATGAACGAATTTGTTGGTATTTGCATTGGGGCTTCTATAAGTTCATGATGTTTTTATATTTGCATGAGGAAAACTTACTATTGTCCTTTTTGTGCAGATGGACATAGAGTCAGTTCTTGCAATTGATTTTGACATTAAAGATATCCTTATCACAATTGGTGAAGAATCGTTTTGTGAGTTATTGAAGCTCGTAATTTAATGTCTTTATATAATGACAGTTTTTATTGTCTAAGGGTAAGCAACTGTTAGTGACAGCTACTTTTTACGTATATTATGTGTTTAACTTTACTGCTTTATTGTTTAGTAGGGTTCTTTAATTTGTTACGGAGCTGCTTCCACTGAGATTAGTAATTAGTGGCACCTGTGGAATGTTTTAACTTGTAATTGAAATTGAAATATCACTGCAAATTGATTTCATGCCAAGAAAGAAGACAAATTTTCTCCCAGTTTGAAAATACAAAAACAAAGTATTTTGGTCTCAAAATGCTACTACTAGAAGAAATTTATTTCACATTGTTATCATGAAATATCATGTCCTGCTGGTTATCATGAAATATTATGTCTGCTGATTATGTTTATTCCATTGAGAGTTTAGGATCATTTATTTTATTTTCTTTGAACTTTTCTTGCATTGATATTTCTTTCAATTTTAAAATATACTGGAGTTTAAAAGTTTTGCACTACATTTGGTACTTCTTGCTGATGTCTTAAAATGAAAGTAAATAAAAATTTGTTTAGATATATTGCAAAGAATGGTGCACTCTTGTGTTTTGTGTTATACTTAACTTTCTTACAGATTCCAAAGATAGTGAATTGGGAGGAATACGTGCCTGAAGGTTCAGAACAGTGGGAGTCACAGAAGGCTATATCTAGGCTCTTTGATGAGCGGCCTATTTGGCCAAAAGATTCTATTAAAGAATGCTTACTTGACAAAGGCTTAACTTTTTCAACCGAGATGCTTAGAAGGTTTTTTACTCAAGTGCTGCGAAATAAATTTTTTAAATTGAGGTGATTGAATTCCTGATAATTATTGGGTAGCCTTCTGTTATCTCTTACTGCAGGCTTCTTTCTAGAATCGCATACTACTTTTCTAGTGGACCATTTCTTAGGTTTTGGATCAAGAAAGGGTATGATCCACGGAAAGATCCTGATTCTCGCATGTGAGTTCTTTTCTTGATTAATGTCTTATACTTGGTCACTATTGCACTCCTATTTAGTTTCAATGTTTGATAAATTCTACTTTGCTGTTCAGTTTTGTTATATTATCAGATTTTTTAAATATTGAGATATCATGTGTATTCATATCTTCACAAGTAACAAAAAACAATTCAAATCTTTAATGGACAAGAAGTGTAGTTTTGTTCAATGTTCATAAGCCTACTGAGGCATGTTAAAAATATTAGTAGAACTAGTCATGGGTCTTATAATAACATAAGCTTTTAGCTTTGGCCGGTCTCTCAAAGCTAGACGGTCCAAACAGCTTATATTATTATTGGCTCCAAAGTGAGGTGGAAAACCCATACCTGAAAGATATCTACTGGGGTGAAAGAGCCTGCTTACTTGAATATTTCAGTGAACAGCCCATATTATTTAATAAGTCACTTAGGCATCCCATGACCCATACCACTGTGGTTTCTATTTAAAGACCAAAAAAGTTTTAGAGTTTGTATTTCTCTCTCCGGTGCAAAATTGTGTACAAAAATTTGATTCTATTTTGAGGCTGAAGTAGCCTAAATGTTTGTTGTAGTTCCTCCAAGGATAAGGCTTTTACAATATACTCCCTAAAAATAAAATTATCAATAATTCCACGTTCCTTCTCAAGATGGAGTTTAAATACCAATCACGGGGAGCTTGGACGAATGGATGTCATATTGGGTTATTGGAGTAGCTTTGATCACAACATCAGTTGTTTGTTGAAGTACAAGCGTGTAAATGACTTCAATGACCCTCTTTGTTTTTTTTCTTCGATCAAGTTTTGACCAACTTCAGCATACCTAGTTTTGTCATAGTGGTCTAGGTTGCTTTAAATGCTTATTGCTTCATGTTTACTACATAATAAAATGGATGAGGAGTTAGGGATTTAAAGTTCCTCAAGGAACCTTTTTAACTATATATTGGATTATTATTTTCTCTTGAAAAATATTGGACCTTGACTCTATTATTAATGTTCAAACCATTGTTTTAGCAGTTATCAAAGAATTGATTATCGAGTACCAATACCATTAAGAAGTTACTGTGATTCTCAATTGGCCAACAAGTAAGTTATTTTCTTCGTTTCATCTTTGGCTTTATAATTGAAGGATTTAACTTTGAGCCTCTCCATTTGACGTAATGAATCTGTTCATTTTTTTAACTTGAAATACCATATCTTGTATGTTGGCCAGAAAAGAAATATCATATTGTAATTTAATGTCTGTATTTATGACTGTTGAGACTTGATTGGCTCCTAGATTGGCTCCCTTAATTGTTCTCCTTCCACTATATATTTTGTACCCTTCTTTACTAATGAAATGTGTATTATGATTCTACTGAGATTAACATGGTATCAGAGCTTGCTGGGTCTTCGTCATCCATTTTCAGAGAAGCAGAGAACTCCACATCGCCGTCGTTCACTGCTGCTTCGCGCCTCACTTCAGACACAGACGACTTTTCGCCTGTTTCTGTCACAGCATCTGCGTTCGCCTTAGTTCTCCTGTTTGTTTCTGTCTCAGCGTCTCTTTGCGTGCTGTTCGTTCTATGCGTTCTGTTCGTAGCGTGCGTCAAAGCAGTCCCCCAAAGGAACAGTGTTGTGTCTTCGTTCTACTGTTCATGAGTTACTGAGTACTGTTCATAAGTGAAAAAGCAGTCTGTATGTTCAGTTACTGTTCATGGGTACTGTTCATGCGTGAAAAAAAAGGCAGTCTGTATGTTCTAAAAGGGTTGAACTCTCTTCCACCAACTCTTTTATCTGTGCTTGTGAAAGAAAACTTTCGTTGGACTGGTGCATCATCACATTTGCCTTGTCCAGGATGCGATCATATCCAAGGGAGGTGATCATTTCTTGAGAGCTTTCACATTCACATATCTTTTTGATTAAGCTGATCTTGATTTACACGCCCTGCATCTGTTTCTGCGCTCTGCGTTCGTGTTCACCCTCTGGTTCTGGCGGTTCTTCTTTTGTTTTTGGCTGGCTCCTGGTGTAGCTCCAGTGGTTTCTTCTCATGGCTGGGTCTCGAGCTAGTGGCCCTACTGCCTCCACTCCTAGTGCCCTTGCTACAGGTAGAGTTGATTCTTGCCTTGCCACTTCTTCCTCGAAGTGGATCATCGATTCCGGTGCCACTGATCACATGACGGGTAATCGTCATCTCTTCTCATCATTTACGCCGTATACCAACCCTTCTTTCATCACTATTGCTGATGGTTCATATTCTCGTGTTCTTGGATCTGAAACTGTTCAACCCACTCCGTCTATCAACTTAACCTCTGTCTTGAATGCCCCTAACCTTGCCTTTAATCTTCTTTCCCCCAGTAAACTTACTCGACAATTAAACTGTTTTATCACACTCTTTCCTGACCATTGTTTGATATAGGATCTCAAGACGAAACAGATTATTGGTAAGGGTTATGAGTCTGGAGGACATTACTTTCTTGATGATCGGGTGTCTCGTTTGGTTGCTTGTTCTAGTGGTGTATCTCCCTTTGATGTTCACTGTCGTTTAGGTCATTTACCTTTGGCTTCCTTGAAGAGGATTTATCCTCAATTCAGTCATGTATCATCTTTAGATTGTGATTCGTGTCAGTTTGCCAAGCATCATTATGTCCATTTGGGGTCTAGAGTCAATAAACGTGCTACATCCCCCTTTGAATTAGTTCATTCTGATGTTTGGGGTCCTTGTCCTATAGAGTCTAAAACGGGTTTTAAGTATTTTGTTACCTTCGTAGATGATTTCTCTAGAACAATTTGGCTTTACTTAATGAAATCCCGTTCGGAGTTATTTTCTCATTTTTGCAATTTCTGTGCTGAAATTAAAACCCAGTTTGCTGCATCCATTCAAACATTGCGTAGTGATAATGCCAAGGAATACTTCTCAATGCAATTTCAAAACTACATGCTTCAGCACGGCATTCTTCATCAATCGTCTTGTGCTGACACACCTGCT
>JANTPZ010115372.1:0-16066 GCA_025593235.1 Vachellia pachyceras
GCCCTTTGGCGCCCTACCTGGAAAGTAGGGCGCCAAAGGTTGCCCTACGGCGCCCTACCTTAGGGTAGGGCGCCGTAGGGACCCTATGGTAGGGCACCAAAGGCATCCACATTTGGCGCCCTACTAGGATAGTAGGGCACCAAATGTCTTACCCTTTGGCGCCCTACTCTTTTGGTAGGGCGCCAAAGGGTCCCTTCAACACCCTACTCCCTAAATAGGGCGCCAAAAGGTTCATTTAATTATAAAATTGAAACCGCCTCCATTTTTTACTTCCTTTTTCTAAAAAAGGGCGCGAATTTCAGTAGCAAAAAGTCTTTTCTGTAGTAGTGTATTCCTCATTCAAATGCGTGACAGACCCCATCCGACGAATTGAAGTTAGAGAGACTCAATCGAATGAGTTGTTCACCTGAATCGAATATGCATTTTCAATCCATTTTTCAGATGTACGGTTTAGAAAGTGGCATCGTTGAATCCATTTGAATGAGTTTTATCCTTCAACGGAATGAAAGTACGTATTCGAATAAGTTCTTCTACTTATTCAATTAAGGATTTCTAAACCGCCGTATTCTTGCACGGTTTAGAAGGTGATGACGATGCATCTATTCGAATTAGTTGTATCCCTTATTCGAATAAATGGAAGAACCGAAGTTAGAGTGACTCCCTCGAATCAGGCATTGAGCTGATTCGAATATGGACTTTCGAACCTTTGTTCTCTAGTAGGGTTTAGAAAGTGTTGATGCCGTATCCATTCGAATGAGATTTATCTTTCAATCGAATGAAGTTACCAATTCAAATAAGTTCTTCTACTTATTTGATTAAGGATTTCTAAACTGTTGTATTCTTGTACGGTGTATAAAGTGAGGATGATGATCCATTCAAATGATTTGTATCCCTCATTCGAATGAGTGGAAGAATCGAAGTTAGCGTGACTCCCTTGAATCGAGCAATAACATTGAGCTGATTCGAATATGGACTTCCAAACTATTGTTCAAAGAATCGGTTTAGAAAGTGTGGACGTGGTATCCGATACGATTTATCCTTCAATCGAATGAAGTGACCTATTCGAATAAATTCTTCTACTGATTCGATTAAGGATTTCTAAACCGTCGTATTCTTGTACGATGTAGAAAGTGAGGACAATGATCCATTCAAATTAATTGTATCCCTCATTCGAATGAGTGGGAGAACCGAAGTTAGGGTGACTGTGACTCCATCGAATAAGTTCTTGAACTGATTCGAATATGGACTTCCAAACCGTTGGTTACATTTTCGGTTTAGAAAGTGAGTACGCTGTATCTATTAGAATGGGTTTTATCATTCATTCGAATTAAGTGACGGTTTAATTAATTGGCTCAATTAAATGAGTTCTTGGACTGATTCGATAAAGGATTTCCAAACCGTATACGGTGTAGAAATTGAGGATGATTCATCCATTCAAATGAGTTTTTTATCATTCGAATGAATGGACGAAATGAAGTTAGTGACTTAATCGAATAAAGGAAACATATGTGACCCTTTTGAACCGAAGTTATTAACTACGGTTTAGAAAGTTAACATTTCAAACCGTATTTCAAATGAGTCTTTAAAATTACATTTGAATAATGGATATTATTCATTCGGATGTTCGAATAAATGTTTAGAAAGTGAACGCTTAATGTATTCGAATGTGTTATATTCCACATTCGAATGAAAGTGCCAAATTTGAACCTCGACGGAATGAAGTTAGAGTGAGTCAATCGAATTAGTTGTTGGGTTGATTCGAATAATGATTTCTAAACCGTTCCTTTGTAATGCGGGTTAGAAAGTGAAGCGTTGTGTCTATTCTAATGGGTTTTATCCCTCATTAGAATGAAGGTGCCAAATTTGTCCTGTTTAAATGAATTGTCCTGTTTTTGGTGGGAAAGAATAAGGAGAGAGAGAGAAATTCGAACTACGCGAGTACGCGGGGCCTTTCTACACCGAACCTAGTAGGTATGGGTTAGAAAGTTTTCTTTCCGCATTGAACGTTACTAGAAAGTGACCCTTTTGAAACCTTAGCATCAGCCACAGTGTAGAATGCGTAACCTGATACATCTGAATGAGTTCTTTGTGTCATTCGAATAGAAAATAATGTTCAGGTATCCATCTTTCTAAACCGTTTGTCTTACATAGGGTGTAGAAAGCGACCCTTTCTAAACCTTAGCATCAGCCTTGGTGTAGAATGCGTAGCATGATATATCCGAATGAGTACTTTGTGTCATTTGAATAGAAAATAATGTTCAGGTGTCCATCTTTCTAAACCGTTTGTCTTACATACGGTGTAGAAATCGACTCTTTTCTAAACCTTAGCATCAGCCACGGTGTAGAATATGTAACCTGATACATCCGAATGAGTTATTTATGTCATTCGAATAGAAAATAATGTTCAGGTCTTTCTAAACCGTTTTTCTTACTTACGGTGTAGAAATTGACCCTTTCTAAACCGACCATTTCTAAACCTTAGCATCAGCTATGGTGTAGAATGCGTAACCTGATACATCCAAATGAGTTCTTTGTGTCATTCGAATAGAAAATAATGTTCAAGTGTCCATCTTTCTAAACTGTTTGTCTTACATATGGTGTAGAAAACGACCCTTTCTAAACCTTAGCATCAGCCACGTGTAGAATGGGTAACCTGATACATCCGAATGAGTACTTTGTGTCATTCGAATAGAAAATAATGTTCAGGTGTCCATCTTTCTAAACCGTTTGTCTTACATACGGTGTAGAAATCGACCCTTTCTAAACCTTAGCACCAGCCACAGTGTAGAATGCGTAACCTGATACATCTGAATGAGTACTTTGTGTCATTCGAATAGAAACACATGTTCAAACGAATTAGTTCCTGAGGTGATTCGAATAATTATATCTACACCGTTTAGAAAGTTTAATATACCTCAGTAAATAATGAGATACCTTCGAATGAAGGATTATATACATTTGAATGCGTCCCCACCCAGCTTTCTGTGGCCTTTCTGCACCTTTACTTTCAACACCGATTTATACTGATGTCTTTCTAAACCATTCTTAAGTGAATAAATGGTTTATAAAGTGTTAAATATCTCATTCACTTATTATATGATGTTCATTTGAATTAAGGGTAAGTTCCAGTCTGTTAACGAACTTTTTCAATGTACTGGACAGTGGAAATGATGATGAACAACTTCAAGTTACTGATTGTCCCCATCGCAGTGTTTAATTGCTAATCGTTATTGCTACTAAAGATTAAATTAAATATTTCATAACATTAACATAAAACTGGGAAAATAACAATTCATGAACAACGGTTAAGTCATCAAGGGGTCAGTGGAGTATGATAAAACAAGGATGGACCGAGTTCAGTCGAATATGGGCAGTAACATGAAATATGAAAGAACCAATGCTTCAAGGCTCCAGGTGTCTGTGGAATATGATATACAAGGCAGATGAAGTAACATAAAACTGGTAAAGAAGCAATTGTTGAACGCCCCAGGCTTCAACAACTGCTTCTTACCAGTTTCTTGTTACATCCTCTTATGCGCCATCATCTTCAGACTGCAGTGCATAAGCGAGCGCAAGCTTCTTCCCATTCAGATGGCCTAAGATTTAGAGAGTATATGAAGGGTTCACGCGGTTTACACATTAATCGAGGGAAATTGGTCAATTAATGATATAGCAGAGTTAGACGTCTTAATAGTTTAGCAGTCCTGTCAAGGGTTGTTCCCAATGTACTTCTGTCTTTTCAGTTCTATCTAACCAAGGCATTACATTTACCTCATTCGAATTATCAATGTTAGTTAATTGAATGAATATGGTGACATTGGATTGTAGGAATATAAGTTGACAGGGTTGACATTCGAATGAATATTTGTTATTCGAATGAGGCATAAAACACATTCGGATGAAGTACATGACTAATTCGAATGAGTACTTGGTGGCATTCGAATATAAACGCATGTTCAGGGGTCGCTTGTTCTAAACCGTTTGTCTCACATACGGTGTAGAAAGTGACCCTTTTTAAACCTTAGCATCAGCCACGGTGTAGAATGGGTAACCTTATACATCCGAATTAGTACATGGTGGTATTCGAATATAAAATCATGTTCAGGTCACTCGTTCTATAAACCATTTGTTTGTCATACGATGTAGAAAGTGACCCTTTCTAAACCTTAGCATCAGCCACGGTGTAGAATAGGTAACCTTATACATCTGAATGAGTACATGGTGATATTTGAATATAAAAGCATGTTCTGGGTTTTGCTCGTTCTAAACCGTTTGTCTCTCATACAGTGTATAAAGTGACCCTTTCTAAAGCTTAGCATTAGCCACGGTGTACAATGAGTAACCTTATACATCCGAATGAGTACATGGTGGCATTCAAATATAAAAGCATGCTCAGGGTTTGCTCGTTCTAAACCGTTTGTCTCTCATAGGGTGTAGAAAGTGACCCTCTCATAGGGTGGGATTCGAATAAGAGAGATTCCTTCCCCTCGATTCCTATGTCTTCTCAATTCATCTTCATAGGGTGTAGAATGTGAAATGGCGGGTTAAGAAACGAATGGTCTAAATGCCTTGAATGCAGTTAGGCCATATGTCTCCTCAATTCCTTCTTCTCTTGGAACTTTAAATCTGTGTTACAATAAATTTCCATAAATTTCGAACAACAACCTTTCAACTACCAATGCCTTAACAACCCAGATGAAGTTGAGAAATATGCCGAAGACGAACTATATATAACCTCCCTGAGCATCTAACAATGAAAAGGCGAAACTCAGAAGGCAGCTCTACTCAGTCGACTATTGGTTATTGCTGAGAAACATTGAAGCAATAGAGCCATGGGAGAAAATGATCCACCCTTGAATGCACTCATTGCCTCAAGGAAGGCACATCAACAAAGATGCAGAGGCAGGGGGAGAAAATGCTTCAACTCGAAGATGATGAATTGCCTGATATTTGTCCCAACTAGCAACCTCGATACATTGCAATGTCACCTTAGACCAAGGGAAATGTAGAGATTGAAGTTTGTCATATTCAACGGAAAGATGGTACTGTTGAATGTTACAAATGGAAATGAATCCTCATCACCTCATGCTGCAGGAAATGAAGGTATTTAGAATTCATCATATGAAGCAAACCATGAGGTTGTGACAAATCAAGAATGTTCTGCAATAGAGACAACCCTTCACCATGTGGGTTGTTTACCATACCACTGGCCCCTCGAGGTTTCACCAATTTCTTCTTTTCCAGTTTCATTGTATTTCATCTGGATTGTTAATGATATTGCTCTAACTTTTAGAGTGTTCAAGAATTGATTATTTCTTTTCCAATGGAAACAACCTTTCACCTTGTGGGTCGTTTACCATACCCCTGGCCCCTCGAGGTTTGACTAATTTCTTCTTTTCCAGTTTCATTGTATTTCATCTGGATTGTTAATGATATTGCTCTAACTCCTGGAGTGTTTGTTCAGGAATTGATTATTTTTCACTTTCAATGCTATTTAATCTGCAGTAACAAGGAAGATGACATATGCGTATAATATAGATTAAACACTCAATAAACAATCCAACATAATTACACATGCTTAAAATACGCTATTAAACACTGTAATGAACAATGCTATTAAACCATCACTTCACTCAAATGAAGGATAAAACTCATTCGAATGGATTAAGCATCCACACTTTCTAAATCGTAAGTGAACAACGGTTTGGAAAACCATATACGAATCGGTTCAAAATACTCAATTAATTCCATTCATTCGAATGATTACAACTAATTCTAATGCATGCATCGTCTCATTTTCTAAACCGTACTCGGATACAGAGGTTTGGAAATCCTTTATCGAATCAGTCCAAGAACTCATTCGATTGAGCCAATCAATTAAACCGTCACTTAATTCGAATGAATGATAAAACCCATTCGAATGGATACAGCGTACTCACTTTCTAAACCAAAAATGTGACCAACGGTTTAGAACTAATTCGATGGAGTCAAAGTCACCCTAACTTCGGTTCTTCCACTCATTCGAATGAGGGATACAATTAATTCGAATGGATCATCGTCCTCACTTTCTACACCGTACAAGAATACGACGGTTTAGAAATCCTTAATCGAATCAGTAGAAGAATTTATTCGAATAGGTCACTTCATTCGATTGAAGAATACAGTGCTTCAACACGTGTACTTTCGTGGTAAAAATGCTACTTTACCCTATTAAATAATAGTGTAAAGAAATCCTTACTACATCATGATGCATGCCTTAACGTGGGCCCCACCACCGCAATATAAAGAACGTTGCCGGTACGGCAGTCACTACTTGCTGTTGTCTTTTTCCTTTGTGTCGTTGTTGGAAATTTCCAAGTCTTCAATTGGAAGTCAATGGTCTACACAAAATTTGAAAGTGGATGGAGACTGTTATTATAAAGGGAATTATTGTACTTAATTACCAAAAATTCAATAGAAAATAATGAGGCGTGTAGGAAATAATAACAGTTGTATGCTCACTTGAACCGAGACTTTTTTTTGGGGTAACTGCGCTTATTTGAAAAAGTTTATTTACTTTTTAAAAATACGTTCAACAGTGTTTTTTTGTAAAATGAGATAATCTCTTTTATATATTTATTTTGACTTACGTAAAAGTATTTTTTTACCGCGTTTTCAAACAGACACATTAAATCTTTTATCTTAAGCCACATGGCCGTTGTAGACCGGGTCAATTTCTTCTTCCTTAGATGAATTTTTCATCGAAGAATTTCTCATGTAACTTCGTTTCACTCAAGGACAAAAGAAATCTGACAGTGCACTGCGAATATTCAAGAATCAAAGTGAAATTTTGTTTTGACGGTAAATGATCAAACTGCCCCTCATTTTTTCAATACAAAATGCATATATGTATTTTAACCGATAAAAATAACAAAATTTAAGTACACATGGAATTTTATGACCTCCAAATATATATTATAACAACTAATAAAAAATGTACAAGTCTTACAGGTGAATTTACAAATACACATAAGCATTTTAACAATTAATAATAACAAATTTTGTAAGTGCACATGCAAAAATTTACAACCCATATTTTAGCGGTGATAATTGTAAAAAAAAGGGTAATTTCTTTGTACTGCAGACTGCAGTGTAATTTTAGAAACATTTTCTCCGCATTTAAAATAAAGTTGCACATAAGGGCATTAAGTGAAATTCTCCAAATTCTATTCCTCCTTCGTCGTTTTCAAACACCAATCACCACCTTCCTTTGATCGATGGTATACTTCAAATTTCTCAATTGACGACGTGACCTCTCTTTAATTTCCTTCATCATCTTCACTCTCTCAACCTCCAAAAGTTTCAGTCCATCTCAACAAAACATGCTTCAACCTAATTCCCTTTCCCTAATAACATTCACCTTCATCATCTTCTTCTCATGGTGGACTCTTAACGGCGTAGTCTCAGACCCACAGACCAATCTAGTAGGCGAAGGTTGTTCCCCATCTAACGTAGTCGTCTTGTCCAACTTCTCCATCTTCAGTGAAAACGTTAACGAAACGTTTCGAAGCATCAGAGAGCTGCTTCTCAACCAACGCAAGCTCTTTGCGACGGCGGAGAAAGCCAACCCAGAAAACCCAGTTTTCACACTTTTTCAGTGCAGAAGCTATCTCTCCGTTCATGACTGTGTTGCCTGCTTCGACGCTGCCACCAGACACGTCCGCGGTTGCCCTGCCGGAGCACAAGGCGGGCGTGTCATCTACGACGGCTGCTTCCTCAGGTACAACTTATCCACTAGTTCCCCGATCATCTTCTTCTTGTTTTCCCCCTTCAAGTGGCCATGTTTGAAGCCTGACCTATTTCTATTTAGTAGTTGTTTAATCTTTTTGCTTCTGGAGGATGATGACTTTTTCTTTTCTGAATAGTGTATTTTTATGATCATGGGGATAATGGAATTTATTGCTAGTATTATCATAGTTATATCAGTGGGTGAATTCGGTTGGGATATTTATATCAGTAGCGGTCGTCTGTCACAAACCTTGATGTAACAAGGCCAAAAGAAAGTAGGGACAAGGGAGAAAATAAAACTTGGGTTAATTTTTAAAGGTTGATGCCATAACTAATGTGTGTGTATGTGTGCTAATATAAAAATAAAAGTGATGACCATAGATTTGAAAATTGTGATTATATTGAAGTTTTTTTCTTACAAAAGATGAATGAATATTAAATTAAAATTCACACACAAATTTTTTATTAAAAATTGGATAAGTTAATTGGACCCATAAAGGCTTGGGGGTCTTCATTAGGATAATGTCGTGTTCCATGACCCAAGTAATACTCACCACTATTCTTGTATTATATACAAATAATCCCATTAATTTTTAAAATTTCAAAATAAACCTTACCGGGGCTTTCAAATTTGTGCAAACCCCCAATTATCAAGTTATATCCTCTTAAACTTTATTATGATGTGCATATAACCCCCTAAACTTTGATTGATATATATATATATATATATAGATAAGTGATGTTAAGAGTATCGGAGGTTTACTATGAAGTTTCAAACATTTTAGATTTTATCCCTACATGCATTCAAAGTCTAGATGTTAGGGATGATATTTAGCCACTGTAGAATATGTTTTACACTACTAGTAAGTCATTAGGTACATGTATATAAGACGAGACATATGTACAGAGAAAAACTCATATTATTGAACTTGGAAAAATGATACGATTTATATTTTTTGTGTATTGAGGTACGAGACGGTTGCTTTCTCTGGCCAGACAACGGAGAATTTCAATGCCGTATCGTGTGGAAATCAAAGTGCAAGTGAATCCACTCCATTATTTACCTCACTTGTGCAGCAAGTTCTAATGAATCTCCAAACAACAGCACCAAAAAAGCAAGGGTTCTTCGTGGAGACAAAAGCACAATTGCGTGCTAACAACAACAACAACAATGGTACAACAACTATTTATGGTTTTGCTCAATGTATTCAAACAATCACACAGAGTGGGTGCGACGATTGCTTGAAGGCATGTTATAGTAATATGCAGATTTGTCTTCCCAATTCGGATGGTAAAGCTTATGCTGCTGGCTGCTTCATGAGATATTCCACCTCTTCCTTCTTTCCTGATAACCGGGCCATGGCACAAATACTGCAAGCAAGTAGGAATTTTTTTTCCCCTTTCTGCTAATCTCATTTATTATATCCTCCTAGTGAAGATAATCCTTTTTGAGACATTGTTTGGTATTGAATGTTGATACCTCTTCTAATGAGGATATGAACATTGGTTATCACATTGTGATTGACTAGCCTCTTCTGCTAGATTACCCAACCCCCTAGTGAAATTGGCTTTTTAATATAGTATATTGGTGTAAAGAGTCACATCTTGTTCATCTAAGCAACTAATTTAACATTAAAAGAATTAATAATTATTTATGAAAAATACATACTGTATTAGCTTTTCTAAAGTAGTATCCTTTTAATTATCTGTATTGAAAACTAGTTTTTTTTTTATGAAAATTCTTTTAACATACATGTGTGTACTGTGTAATTTGACACGTGAAGCACATATATCCGTCTGATAATTAAAATGTGTTGTTTGTTTCGCAGGTTCAAGCAATAAAAGCAATAAGGGGATCATTATTGGTGGAGTTGTCACAGGTGTATCTCTTGCTTTGATCTTCGTTGCATTGTTTGCCTTGAGTTATTAGGCGACGGAAAACCCATAAGATGACCATTGTTCTTAGAGGTAAACAACTGAAAAAGTCTTTGACTAATTATCTAATACTACCTCTAGTCCTTAATGTATAAAAGTCACTTTACTTTCTTAGGATATATTAAAGAAGATAAATATATTATTTTAAATTATTTATATTGATTATTTTTCTCCAAACTAATTTAGCTTACTTATATACTGATATATAATATAATTAATGATACATATAAATAAATATTTTGAATTAATGTATTTAGCTTCTTTAATATTCATAAAAAGTTAAACAGCTCTTATATTATAGACTGAGGTTATGGAATTTTAATTTGAATATTGATCAATCACTGATTGTTTTAATTTATGAAATGAGACTTCGGCTAATGTCTCCTTCGCATATATATACACATACATAGCAGGAGACATACCTGAAGCAAGCAAGCTAAAAGGCCCAGTGACTTTTAGTTACAATGTTTTGAAGACTGCAACAAAGAATTTTAGCGGAGCAAATAAAATAGGAGAAGGTGGATTTGGTGCTGTGTACAAGGTATAGTTTTTTTTTTAGTTTCAATAAGTATGTCTCAAATAAGTAATAATATTTTTTATGATTGGAATTCTTAATCAACATTATATGTAGGGCACTTTGTGGAATGGTAAAGTAGTTGCCATCAAGAAATTAAATTTACGCCATTCCAACAAGATCGATGAAGAATTTGAAAGTGAAGTGAAGCTGATAAGTAATGTTCATCACCGGAATCTTGTTCGACTCCTGGGATGTTGCAGCAAAGGCCATGAAAGAATCCTTGTTTATGAATATATGAAAAATAATAGTCTTGACAAATACTTATATGGTATGTTATTTAATTCCACAAAACTTAGTCATATAAAATTCTTTAAGCATTCAACTCTTTTGCTTCGTAATAACATTACGAGATGTGAACATATTCTCAAAATAAAAACGCAATTCACTCATAAAAAACACATAATTGACGCATATATCAATTCTCTTTTGTGCATAACATTTCGAAAATCACTTTTATGTTTATGCTTTTGCATTTTTAACAGTTCAAATTTGTCAACTTTGGAAACAGGTGAAAAGAAGGGATATCTCACTTGGAAGCAACGGTACGAAGTCATTTTAGGAATAGCAAAGGGTTTGACTTATCTACATGAAGAATGTCATGTTCGCATTATACATAGAGACATAAAAACTAACAATATCCTCTTAGACGATGATCTACAACCAAAAATTGCAGATTTTGGGTTGGCAAGGCTTATACCCGATGACAAAACTCATCTTAGTACAAGATTTGCAGGAACATTGTGAGTTTAAATAATTAATTTTGTTCATTTAATTTTCAAGTCTCTTTACTATAATTATATATATAGTACATATATATTGCCCAAGGTATTGATAAAATATATATAATGAGTCATCAAACCAATTTCATTACGCCTACTAGCATGAATATATACTTCAAGAAAGAATTCATACCTGAGTCTAACAGAATCCAATACTTATATATTGCATATAGCTATTTTAGATTTTGTAGGATCTGAATATTTGTGTTTTATTTGAGATATGTTATTCTAATTCATTGTATAATATGTATTTTATATTTTTCAGAGGATATACACCACCAGAGTATGCAATTCATGGCCAATTATCAGATAAAGTTGATATATATAGCTATGGTGTTGTAATTTTAGAAATCATCAGTGGTCAGAATTGCAATAAATTAAAGGTTGATGGTGATGATGAAGGCGAATACCTCCTCCAGAGAGTGAGAAAATTATCACGACTCTATTTAAATAAATAATCTTTTATTATGAGAACTTTAGGATAAGTTTTGTTGAAAAGCTATTCCTTATACGTCAAGGAATCCAATACTCCCTCTGGTTTAGATGACTAATTTATACAAATTAAGAAAATTAGTTTAGTTAGTTATTTATAAAAAAGATATATAGATTTTCCTAAAATATCATTTTAATTTAATTATTCTAATTAGAACTAGCCATTAATTAGTAAAAACCTTTTTAATATGTGCAATCAATAGGAATAATTTAGAAAAGATTATTAGTTTTGGAAGATAGAGTAAATTAAGGCATTATATTTTAGCATTAAAGTAAAGCTAACTAGGTAGCTCTTATGTTAAGAATTGAATGGAGTAATAAATATTTAAATAATTAAATGCTTTATCTTTTCTAGCCTTTGATTATATACCATTTCATTTTCATCCCACTTGATAGGCTTGGAAACTATATGAGAGAGGCATGCACTTAGAGTTGGTGGACAATGCCTTAGACCCTAAAGAATATGATGCAGAAGAAGTTAAGAAAATTATAGAGATTGCTTTGCTTTGCACCCAACCATCTGCAGAAACAAGACCAACAATGTCTGAACTGATGGTTTTGCTTCAGAAGAAGGGATTATTAGAGAATATGAGGCCAACTATGCCCATCTTCATTGAAACTAATTAGAGTTTCATGGAACATGTGTCTCTATACCTCTAGCTTTCTCTATGTAATTATGTGTAACTTCAAGTTTGGAAATCAAAACTGAAATTAATTAAAAAAAACCACTACATTCAATCATTAATATAATATCTAATTTGTTGTACAAAGTATATTTTAGATTTATATTTATGATCGGATGTAGTATTAACATTTTTAGATACGAATCTTGAATCGGAATGATCAATTATTTTGATACCTGATAATACAATTCAGAAAAAAATGATGGATATTGAATAATAGTGTAAAAACGAACATTTTCATGTCATACATATTAAGTTTTGAAAATTTTGGATGTATGTGTGCTTGTGTGTGTGTATATATGAAGAATGCAACATTTCGAATTATTAGGACATTATATTTTTTTTGGTATAAACTATCTGGTATTCTGGGGTATCTTAGGTTCATTATCCGCCCCAGACTAATCCGGACCCCCCGCGAGGAGACCTTACGGTGGTAGCGAGGTACCGATGGAACAACCTCTTTGATATTACATTAATTATCGCGTCTGTCACTTCCCAAGATTCGAACCCTCGTCCTGAGGAATGCTGGTAGTAACCGTTGCTAAATTAGGACATTATATTAAAACTGAGCCTTAAACAATTTTCCAATAAAAATATCCCTTCCCACCTAAGAGAATGCATGTGCATCCCCTCCGGCCCCCCTTAACGTGGGCCTCACCACCGCAATAGGCGGTCGTTGCCAGCACGGCAGTGACCACTTGCTGTTGTTTTTTTCCCTTATGTGTCATTGTTGGAAATTCCCAAGTCTTCAATTGGAAGTCAATGGTCTACACACAATTTGAAAGTGGATGGAGACTGTTATTATAAAGGGAATTATTGTACTTAATTACCAAAAATTCAATAGAAAATAATATGACGTGTGTAAGGGCTTGTTTGCCTCCTGTTTTTGAAATCTAGGTTTGGTTTCAAAATATATGTTTTACCCCAAAACCTAAATTTTGTCCAAACACAAAATTTTCAGAAAAGCTATTTTGGTTACAAAATCCCGGTTTAAAACCTAAGGGCCCGTTCGGGGTGGTGCTGAGTTTTAGTTTTAAAATGCAATTTTGAAAACAAAACGTGTTCGACTAAAATGGGGTTGAGTTGGTTTTTAACACAATTTCAAAACAGATTTTATATCGATTTAAAAACCACAAAAAAAGGTTTTCAGATTTTAGTTTTAGTTTTGAAAAATTTATTACCCTTTCCAATGACATTCCTCCTTCCCTTTTCATCATCTCCCACTCAACCGTCATCACCTTCCCCGCCCCCATTTTGCCTCTTCCACTCCCAACTTGGCTCTAGCTCCGCCCCTCCGACTCCGATTCCACCTTATTCGAATCCTATTCCTCCTTTGTCATTGGCACTAGCAACAAATCCAAGCCCACCCACGCCACCTGACCCGATAATGAATCCAGCCTCCGCCTGACTCTAACCCCAATCCTCGTCCCGCCTTTATTACAGGCGGAGGGTTGGCTCTAACTTGCCACGCCTTTTTTTAAAAAAAAATTATTTTAAAAATAATATATTATATATTTTTCTTACCTTTTTCATTTCAATATTTTTTCATAGTATGATAATAATATTTATTACATTTAAAAATAGTATATAATACTTTATTTTTCATATCAACTTTCTATAATATTATATTTAAAATTATAACAACACATTAATATTTATATTTTTGTTTTAAAACATGAAAAAAATCATTATTGAAAAATTTATTAGTAGAAAAGGAATCATATGAGTCAATTAATATGATATGACTATACAATTTTATAAAAAAAATTAGGTAAAAAAAGCAAAAAAGAAATTTAATTTTTTAAAAATAATATATATATATATATATGTTGGCAGTAGGCCAACAGGGGAGGGGTTGGCGGGCTGGCCAACATTATTGGTACTACTTGATGTTAATTCTATCATTTTTATATTTTTATTTCAAAATTTTTATTTTTATAATTATTTTATTTTTTTTATTTTTTTTATTTTTTATCATTTGATGGTAGCATAGTTGATTTGACCTACCTTACTTATTTCTATTTCACAACACCTTTTTCAAATTGAAAACAAAAAAAAACTAAAAACATAAACTAGTTTCTGTTTTTAAAAATTTTGAAACTTAAAACTCAAAACCATCCCGAACGGGGCCTAAGTTTTCTCTTTCATACTTTTTTCTCTTTAATCTTTTATACTTTTTCCTTCTTTATATTTCTTCTTTCTTACTTTTTTCCTTCTTTCTCTTTCCTCTTTCCTTTCCCACTTTTCATTCTTTCTCTTTCCTCTTTTTTACTAACTTTTTTTCCTCGGAATCCGTAAAAGCTAATAATTTCCCAAACATAAATCACTTTTTGAAACCTAGGTTTTGCCTCGGAATCTGTAAAAGCTATTTTCCAAAATATAGGTTTTACCTCGAAATCTGTAAAAGCTATTTTCAAAATAGCTTCCAAACAAGCACTAAATGTAAGAAATGATAACATTTTTATGTTGCTAACTTATTGAGATTTTTTAGTAATTAAGTCTCTTATAGTTGTTTTTATTTTAAATCTTTTTTATTTTACATAATTTAAAATATCAAATTTATTATATTATTAAATTAAAAGTAAAATGTAAGTATTCTTTACCAATATTTTATTGCACAGTCATCAATTAAATTTGATGAGTCATCAATTTCCGTTAAGCGACTAACGGCGTTAAGTTTGAGGGATTAAAATTGCACTTTTTAAACTTAAAGGACTAAAGTGAAACCTGACACAAACATAAAGGACTAAAAGTATATTTTAGCCTTCCTTTTATTATACACTATCTCCAATCCTTAATATAAGAATTATATATATAATTTATGAATATTAAAGAAATTAGTTTAGTTTATTTGTAAGAAATTAATGTTGATTTCTTTGAAATATTGTATTTAATTACTCCATTCACTTTACAATATAAATCACTATTCCACAATACAAGTCACTTGTAGATATTTAATGTCATTTTCAATTATAATTCTTTAATTAATGCTTAAATATTGTGACACTTTCCACTTCCCCCTCCAAAACCTCATTCATCACGGTAAAGTTAAAAAATGCTTTAATTTAATATGAATTTAATGAGTTGATTGTCATTTTTTATTTGAAATGAATTAGTTAAAGTGATTTATATGGTGCGAATCAGTGGGAGTATATGCAATTAAATTACATCTTGATGAAAATTCCCAAATATAACAAGTAATTAAGTAGGGGTGTTTTAAATAAAGAATCATAAATTTAGGGTGGATTAAGATATATATTTATAAAAAACCATAACATTAAGAACTTTAACTTGACTGAGTATTTGCACAGTGAACTTTTCATTTATTTGCTGTTGAATCCCTAAAAATCTTGTAATTAACAGCTCCAGCCCATTGACTCCCCTCATATTTACAAAAATTTGACTCCTTTTGCTTTCGGCATGGTTTGAAGGAAGGAGGACGCCATTAAATCTCTTTCCCTTTTCTTCATTGTCGTCAATATCTCCACACAGAACTAACCAATTAATCTCAACACAAAGATGCTTGAACGTAACGTTCCTGATCTCCTTCTCTGGTTTACTTTCATATCCTTCTCATGCTTCAGCATCCTTATTTACGGCGTCGTTTCGGAGCCACAGACCAATCTTCTAAAGAGCGAGTGCAACCCAACCTTCGTCTACCTCGTGCCCAGCATCTCCATCTTCGATGGAAACCTAAACACGACGTTGAAGGAAATCAGAAACACAATCAGTGAAAAAAACAAGCACTTCGCCACTGCACAGCAAGGCAGTGGAGGAAACCCAGTCTCCACCCTTTTCCAATGCAGAAACTACCTCTCCGTCGCCGACTGTCT
>JANTPZ010115374.1:0-10247 GCA_025593235.1 Vachellia pachyceras
ATACCAAGAATTCTATCTCCTCTTGTTCCTAAGACTCCCATCCAACCGATTATACCAAGAATTCTATCTCCTCTTGTTCCTAAGACTCCCATCCAACCGATTATACCAAGAATTCTTTCTCCTCTTGTTCCTAAGACTCCCATCCAACCGATTATACCAAGAATTCTTTCTCCTCTCATTCCTACGCCCCCATCAGTCAATCCTCCTCCTCCTCCTTCTAATTAATATCACAAAATTCCTCAACCGTGGCTCCTAGTGCTTACCGGCATGCCAGCATACACAAAACATACCCCTATAATTCATTTGTATTTGGTTTAATAAATTGTTTTATCTCCCATGTCTGTATGTTTGGAAGAGGTTGTATGTGGCTATATATATATATATATATGTCATTTTCTTTTCTTTCCGTTCGGTGCATGTGATCACATTCATAACAGTGTGTTCTTGATTCCCACTACTGCCTGCTTTCCCTTTCTTTCCCCTAGTATTCCTATGTCTTTCTTGTTCTTGATTGTAATATTCGTTATCGAACCTTGTATTGTACAATAATAATGAAGTTATGCAGTGTTCATTCATCTTATTAGAAACTTCTAAAACCCTTGTGTTAGAGTACGTACTCTACTGAACTAGACAACGAAAAGAGAAAGATGACTGTAGCAATGATGGCAAGTATAATATAATGATGACAAAAGTACCATTCTCACCAATATTTCGTTTCAGAACCTGGTGGAGCACCATTATCGTACTTTCACTTAATTTGTGTGGCAAAAAAATCAAGAGTGAAGGGAATCAATAAAATAAACATATTATAAATAAATAAAAACAAGTGATTTTTTATTTCAAGGACAAATGGAACCAATAATTTTTAATCCCTTTGTATTTCTTAACATTCAATTTGTCGCCTCTCTCATGTTTGTTCTTTATTCGTAATGAATATATGTGTAAAAGCTTTCTTCACTTAAGAACAAGTATCTTGTTCTATTAATTGTTCAATCTTTTGTTACAATTAATAGTAAAATCCAAATTTAAGATCAAATCATAACGTGACATTGACAAGTATATTTATATCCCTATCCCACCGACAAAATCTTCCATTCAACCTTTAAACTTCAAGATTTTAAATAATTTTACCCAACGTCTATTCGCAAGCGCTAGTACTCTGAAGCATCACTCCAATGACCAAATCATAAATCAATCACTTAGAAGCATTAAGAAAAGAGTAAAATCAACACATTGATTTTCTCCGTTGCAAGTATTTGTTCATGAGTACATCTCTATCCGATAGGAAACAAATTAGTTGTTAACTATCACAATAATTTATTCATCTCAGTCGACTTTCAAGTTCTTTGTAGTTTAAATACAGATATTGATGAAACAGGGGGAACTATCCATCCTGAAGGGGCCATATTTCTTCATACTTGTAAGTCATGAGCAATGATCAAGCGATTACTTATGCGTATAACCACTATGCTATACTTGAAATACTTGTTAGAAATGAGAAAACCATAGGAAAATCAATTCAGTAGGGAGCAAAATTGAATTGAAACAAAGCTAAGGAGCACCTGGGTCATGATTTAAGCTTCGAGGCCATGACCATACGGGGAAACAAAGATTTTGGGGCTGAGAGCAACATCACGTGGGTTCGGCGAGAATGAGCACCTGGGCCATAATCGCGTAAAAACAAAGATAAGAGAGGAAGAGTTCCTAGGTGCTAGAAGATGGGCCTGGACCCTCCATTGCTAATAGCTAAACACACAGAAGAACTAACTTGAAAATTTTAGACCAACGGCTGGTTGGATCAAGTGGTAAGCGGCTTGTTCCAGCTTAAGCAAGGTCTCGGGTTCGAGCCTTGTGTATGCAGCAGCCACCGTTGAGAGACTCACCCACCATGCCAGGTGCGCGACGCGGGTCGGGTCCGGATGTAGTCGGAGCGAAGCTCCGGTGAACCGGGCGGGCAACCGAAAAAAAAATTGAAAATTTTAGGGTTTTGAGCCTATATACCCCTTCATTTCATCTTCGCCGTCATTCTGATCTTCTTGGCTGTATTTAGGAGCTCCTTGGTAAGTTAGGCCATGGATTTGATGGAGACTGAAGTGGGATTTGTAGTTTGGAAGAAATTTTGATTTCATATCTTGGTTCTTCTACTCCATCCTCCTTCCCTTTTCTCGTTCAATATTTGTGCTAATATATGTGTATTATATTATGGTTTTCTTGAACATGAGTGGCTAAAAACTCTTTGATGTATGATTATTTTGAACCTTTGTATGTATTAACTCTTAATTTTAATTATTCCTTTTTCATGATTGATTATTTATGTGTTTATTTTACTCTTTGTTTAATGCTTCCAAGTACTTGATCACCATTTAGATTTTGTTCTTTTGAATAATGCTTGAGAGGGCTAGCTTGAGTGTAGAACTTGGATAAAATTGTGTAAGAACTTGAAATTTGCATGATGAATGGATGGTTTTGTTGGTAATTAAGACAGAGGATATACTTGCCAACACTGTATAATCACATTAGAATTAAAGCTTGAAAATTGAGTTTTATCAATTTAACAAGTGTTCTTGATTTGGAGAGCTTAGCTTTTACAAGTACTTTTTAAATCCTAGACCAGCACATATTTTGATTGAGAGTATTTATGATAGGATGTTAATTAAATTTTATGATTTGTTTTATTTTTCATTTTTAAAAATAATTTCTCTTCGCTCTTGATATGATATATGTTTTACTCAAATATTACTTGACTAAGTTCTAGAACCAAATTCTCATGGAAAAGGTATTTTACTTTCTTCTTTATTTTATCACAACCCGTGCACTTGTGGTGCTAACATCCACCGTTCCATCATATCTCGTGAAAAACAGGGGAGGTACAGTGGGTGATCATCGAGTGATGAATTGTGGATCTTATTTTGAAGACATCAGCAAGATTGTAATTCCAATGGCACTTCCAGTTTTTCTCCTTATCTTTAAAAAATCATATCTCTTAAATTAAAGTACACATCCAAATTTCACAAAATTTATATCATTTTAAAGCTTAGGATGTGTAGTTTCTGATTGGAAAGTTTCAGCTCAATTAGAGCTCGTTTGCTATTTTATTTTTCACGTGAAATTGATCAGTTTTTCAGGGCCTTTGGAACCTTTTAGCTTTGAAAACCAACTTTTCTTAAAATTCACCAAAACCTCTTTTTAGTTCATTAACCCACCTCTATCATGCATGATTATCTCTTTACCATTCCTTATCACTTTTAGCCCATTTTCATGCATGCATCATCACATATTTACATGATACTTCATGTTGAGGTTTAAGGGTTACAATCACATCAACTTCATGGAGAGTTTAACAACTCATATATTCATACAAAAATCATGCAAGCAAAAGCATCTTCTTCATTCATCTATAAACTTTTCCTTACCCTTACTTGAGCTTCCACCTACATGGTTAGTTGGTGGGGAATGAGATTTCGGAATCCCAATAGCAAAACTAAATAAGCAAAATATTGTGAATGTGCATACATAACTTTAAAGCATGTGTATGATCATATAAACATGTGACACATCAAACTACACTATCATGCATATGGCCATAGCACAAAAGTCACATTTCATACACAAATCATTCATCATAAAAGTTCATGTAACATTCACAACTCATTTTTATAAACATAAGAGAAGATTAGTAGTCTTGCTACCTCAAGATCTTAGCTTTTCCTTTTTCACTTTAGGGCTCTCTTGAATAACCTTTCAAATGGGCTCTTGAAGGTCTCAACTTCCTTGTGTGCTAGTTCTTCCTTCTTCCTTGTGGGAGCAAAAATGGCATCTTGGAATTGGGAGAGGAGAGAAAATTCCAGACTTGGGAGAGAGAGGAGGGAGGACGGAAATTTGAGAGGAGAAAGAGAGAATTTGACTTATTAAAGACTCATCTTTTACAATGTGTGGGTGAGAATGAAACTTGGGGACCAAGTTGGCGTTTGTGTGATTGTTATGGTGCCACTTGTCATCTCTTTATTTGCTTAGAAAAAAGTGATTTCTGCCTTCCTTTATCAGCTTGGTTGGGCTGATTGGGCCTCTGCCGGTCCAGTTACTTGATCCGGTGGCACGCATTTCCGTAAAGTAACCTTTACACGGGTAACTATCTTTTTACTTTTCCGGAGACTTTCTTTCTCATATGGTGCCATTCCCTAGTCCTCATTGCCTAGGTGGCATCATGTCTTAGCCCAAAGCATCCCCGGGTTTCCCTCGTACTCGTCAGGATTCCTTGATTTGCATGCAACACCGTAAAGCGTGCTTCTGGCGGCCAATTTGACTTAAGGGCACGAAAAATTTCTATATTTTTTCCTGATACTCCAGCCCTTTTCCATTCTTCAAAATTCTTCTCAGATTTTCCGTAATTAATTTTATAAGAAAATCCTTTTTCGGGGCTTCCGGGCACTGTTATTCTCCGTACTTTGAAACTTCTCGCACCAGATGCTGGGTAATAATTTTATTAATTACTTTATAACTCAACTAAACTTTTCTCAGTTTGGGTCTCCAGCATTTGAGGACTCCTGCTACTTCGAATAATTATTTCTCAATCTTTTAGTCCTCTAAAAATCCTTAATTACGAAAACGTTGACTTTTTAGTTGATTTTTGACCAAATTACCAAAATATCCTTATTATTTGATGACATTTTATGCCCTAGGCCTTTTTAATCAAAATAAATATTTTACCCTTGTCATTTAGGCCAAATGACCATTTTGACCCTTAGTAATTTTTACTTAGAATCCTTAAGATTCGGGACTTAGTCAATTATGATCTTTCTTTCCTCTAGGCATTTTCCTTTATATTTTTTCTTATCTATGGGTCTTAAATCCTTTCGTAATTTATCGGTTTGGCCTTTATTTCCACTTACGAAATTTGGGGATATTACACCTATACTAAAATTAGAAATTAATAAAAGGTCAACACAATCTTTAGTCTATGAAGTTTATCCTCAGTTTTATTTTAATATCTTAAGTTTCAGATCCTGTGTTTTAATCCTTTAAGTGACAAAATAATCCTGATTTTTATTAAATTATAGTGAACATTGTTTTAAATAAAACCTATGGTTTGAAACATGAGGGAGACCAAAACCAAAATTTGAGAGATTAAAAATTGTATTAACCCAATTAATAAAAAGAAGTTATTCTATAACTTGATCAAGAATAAAATATGACCCAGGATTGTCAGATATGTTTATCCTTTGCCTACAACTCTCCCAAATCTTCCCAAACCCAATGTTATTCGTCCTCTTCCTTCTATGCCTATATTTTCCAACTGTGCCACGTGCCACGCTTCCTCTATAGCCTAACATTCATTCCATCCCCGCAATCGAAACTAGTATTCCTTTCATCCCTTTCTTTTCTCCTCCTCCTTCTAATTGAAACCCCATAATGATTTATCCAATGTTAGTGATTGACACATCGGTAACATGATAACATGTATATGTATGTATAATTTATTCAAAGATTTGGTTAATTTTTCATTAAAGCACAATAGTGTTGTTCAATAATCCATGTGGCTGACCCTACATAAAAGAATGAGAATAAGTTTGTTTTTGTATGTCTATATGTTAGGATGAAGAGTTGGACAGTGTGAATTGTTTTAGAAAATGCTCCAGAAAGTGTGAAGAAGATGATGAAAACGCTCAAACTTATTCTGTGCTTATCTTGGTTTTCTTTACTTGGTTTCAAGTTGAAGAAAATATCGATGTAGATTTGTTTGTGTGAACTGAGATTTTTCTTTGCTGATTTCTTGCTCCATCAGTAGCCTCTGTTGCCTTAAACTTCTTGTGAAGCAGGAAGTTTCAGTTTGTCCTTAAACTGCTCATCAAATGTGCTCCACACAGAAGAAAAGAATTTTTTTCTACGACTCACATCCCCTCCAACGCTTTGCTCCAATTTTCATAAAGATGTTTAGCAGATAACCTGTGCTCACACTCAGGTAGGACCTCTTGAAGGACCAAATGTAATCCCTACAAATAAATCGCTCTCAATTCAAAACTATGAATATGATAGAATGAAAGGCTATGAACTGATTACTAATACCTATTGCATATCAAACATTAATGTTACTGTTAATCCATCCCCAAGATCTAATGACCCTTTAACCCATTGGAAAAACCATTTCCAGTTTACTTTGTTCTCTTGTCGAGTCAATCCAAATGTAAGTGGATATAAATAGTTATTTGTATTAACTTTTGTTGCAGTGATGAGAAGAACTCCTCTTGCTTTACCTTTCAAAAAAGTCCCTTCCAGCCCAATAAATGGCCTTCAACAAGCCTCATAAGTTATATCCAAACTATTAACAACAAATTAATTCATACTTAATGAACTAATGAAAATATTCAAAATACTCTTCTCCCATTCTCTAAAGCCTCTTTGCTCACTTCAACACTAACATCTGAACATGGGCTTGAGGTTCTTAACTCAGTGCAATAAGCTTTAAATTTTCGAACTCATCCTTATAGTTTCCTTCCATTTCCTCCATTATCAACTTCTTTGCTCTCTTGCATTTATGGAGGCTCTTGTGCAACTTTAAGTCAGCTTGTACATCATTTTTCATATCACTTATTTCATAATGTGTCCTCTCTTGAATCTTGTTTTTGAAGTACCCAGCTAACCACTTTGTACTAACTTTTGGATTATTATAAATCCTAAGGCATCTATGCTCATAAAACAAAGTTTTCACTCTTAACCCCCGGTTGAATCCATCTATTGAAACATACAAAAGGAAAGAACAACGGTCATGACATTTGGCTCTAATTCTTGAGGGCTCACTTTTGGATATTTTGATGACTTTGAGCCCATACATTATTGCATATTAGTCAACCTGCATATCTTCATCCCCACCTTCATATTCTTCAATTCTTGATTTTAATCATCATTGCAGCAAACAAAAACATACGTCATTTTGGCCAGCTCCATGTCATCTTCTTCCCAATCCACGTCATCTCCCAAATCTTCCTCTACGCCGTTTTCTGATTAAAAAAACCCTCCTTAACCCACTTTCAATTGAGGGATTCCATGAGATTTCAATATATCATAGAAGAATAAAAACAAAGTCCGAAGGAATCTTGACCCTTTAATTTTTCTAACACGCAGATCAGTCTGTCTTTTGTTGTTCTACCTTGTGTAGCGTCTGATTTGGGCTTCAATTTCACAAAACCTAACTCCAACTAATCAATTCAGATTCGATGGATGTGCGTTTGTTTCCCTTTAATCACATGTGGCCTTTCTAGATAATCGTGTGTCATTATTTTTTTAAATAAAATGCTTATCTGGTCAGTGGACAAACGCCCTTTTATGATTCTTGTAAAAGGTTGAAATTGAACCCCTTTAAATACGTAAGAGACAAAATTGCATCCTAAAATACTTTAAAGTGCTGAATTTACCTCAAAAAATGGTTTATGGTATTTGGTGTACTTGTACCCTCAAAACTATTTTTGAACATATTCTTTCACCATGATATAATTAGATTATATAATTATTGGAAAATTGACTTATTATATAATTTAATTACTCCATATTAATTTCAATGTGGTTTTTATTTGTTTGAGATCATTAAATTAATGCGATTGTATTATTCCTGCTATATAATGTCACATTTGATCTTAATATGAAAGTCATATGACTTTTTTATGGATATTAATAAAGTTAATTAACTAATATATTTACCATTTTTCTCCAAATAAAGTTTTCTTGCTTATAAATTGCTATATAATCTTACGGTACATATAAGTATTTTAGAACATGTTATAATTAAGTAATATATATTAAATTTTTTTAATATCTCAAAAAGGTCAACTGACTCTTTAATTAAAAATCATAGGTAATATTTTTTATTAATTATATAATCTGGTTTTGCATGTGAGCGTATTGAAGTCAACGTTATTAGCTTCGAAATACATCTAGGCTAATATATTTTGTTTGCTTCATTATAAAAAGATTGTTCTTCAATTCGTACGTCGCTTGTAGATGTCAATTGCACGTGGCTTGAATAAATATACTGAGTGCTGTGTGAGCTGGGATCTCCCCATTATATATATATATATATATATATATATATATATAATGTCTTCTTATGGATCTCCCATGAACTTGTGCGGATGGGCATTGATGATTGTGGCAAGTTTGGATTATTACTGGTAAATGTGACTTTTATCCTGGTTGGGATAAAAGTTTTATTAATGTAATGTAATCTATGCTTTTATATCCTTTTATAAAAATGTTAGTTTACTATAAATTTATTTGAATAATATATTAAAAATGGGAGATATTGCCCGAAAGTTTACAAATAATAGCAATTTCGGTCAAGCCATTATCCAGATTAAATTTAATCGTTAGTCGACCAAATATGTTGAGCTATCAATCCACGTGTCATCCATATCAATTTTGTTTTGGATTTTGGCACAAATTTATCTCAAAAATCTTCACTCATGAGCAATGTTATTCCAAAATCGTTTTAACTCATTCTTAAACTTTTGCTAACTGAAAATTTGGTTAACTCATAGAGTTCATCGTTCTTATATTTTTCATTTACTAAATTGTTTCGATTCACTTTACATCTGTAATTTTGATTAGGTGTTTAGTAGTGAATTCATAAAGGAATTTTGTAGAAATAATGTTTATGTTGAGCGTAATAAACTAATGAATTTTAATGGATTTAATTTCAATGATTTAGATTTCAAATTATCACCATTTTTCTATTCTAATTATTTAATACGTTTTTAATAGTTATTTATTGATAGAAATAAACTCTAACAAGTTACTGCCCGAGTTTACGATATTTACGTCACCATTATGAATTTGTGAACACTCGTCAGTTTGACAACCTTAATGCATGTTTTATAGTGCCGAATTGTTGGTAGTGGGAATAGTTCTATGAAGAGTACAAGAAGAATAGATGAAAAAGAAAATTGTACACAATGTCTCCAAGGCCTCGGCAACACTTTCTTTTAGAGTTAATTCATCCTCACCTTTTCCTATATTATAGGGTACATGTTGGGTTAACTGGCGAATTTTCTACAAGATACAATAGAGACCCTTAAGTATGGATTGCACTTTCAACACTCAAGTCAAGACAACAAAGACTTTTACAAAGTGATAATTTGGCTTTATCCAAATGTGCACTCAAAGAGAAAGACAATGTGTTTGATCTTGTTGTGAGAAAAATTGTGTGTCCAAATGGAGAGATTAGAGGTATTTATAGAGTAATGGAGGGATACCTTGAAGCGGTACATTTTTGGAAATAATATCTCTTCAATTAAAAGTCACAACTATACTACTTCAAAAAGTTACAGCCATAATGGCATTTCCGTGAAGAGTTGCATTTTTATAATATGGAGGGATACATGACTTTAGAATTACAACCCCTACATAACTTTTCAAATAAATTAATTAATTAATAAACTAATTAATTAATAAGGACACAACTTTTTAAAAAATCATATATCTTCCTTTAAAAAATCACATCTTTCATTTTTTTTAAAATACTCCCACGCGAATTTGTTATTGGCTTAATTAATATGAAAAATGATGAAATTGCTCTGAATTAGATCCTAATCAATTATTGAGGCCGGTGGCTGCATGTGAGACGCACTTTGCAGCCACCAAGGACTCCATCAAACCAGCCATGAGAAATTGCGAAGGTCCTTAATTATATCCAATAATCTCAAAGTCCATCAGTCAAATTAACCAAAGCATATATCCTCCATCTTACGTCTTCCTCTCTATTCTCTTCTCCTTCTCCTTCATAACTCAGCCATGGCTTCTTCTTCTGCCGGGAAATCCTTCATTGGAGCTTTCCTTGTGGCTCTCACACTGTCAAGCTTGATAAGCGGCAGCTTTGCAGCTCGTCGTCTTATTACCCTTCCCCCTCTGATTCCGACGCCTCCCATCCAAAAGTTACCAAAACTTCTTCCCCCTCTCGTTCCTACGACTCCCATCCAAAAGTTACCAAAACTTCTTCCCCCTCACATTCCTACACCCAAGTTACCAAAACTTCTTCCCCCTCTCGTTCCTACGCCTCCCATCCAAAAGTTACCAAAACTTCTTCCCCCTCTTGTTCCTACACTTAAGTTACCAACACTTCTTCCCCCTCTTGTTCCTACAGCTAAGTTACCAAAACTTCTTCCCCCTCTCATTCCTACGCCTCCCGTCCAAAAGTTACCAAAACTTCTTCCCCCTCACATTCCTACACCCAAGTTACCAAAACTTCTTCCCCCTCTCGT
>JANTPZ010115375.1:0-10577 GCA_025593235.1 Vachellia pachyceras
GAAATCCATGAGTTTGATGGAATTGGCTTCCATGTGGAAGCCAATTCCATCAAACTCATGGATTTCCAATTCCACATGAAAAGCTTGGATTTCCAATTCCATGTTGATAATTCCATCTAAAAATTTTTCTAAAAATTTTTTAATTTGATTTAGGTAGTTTTAAAAGTTAAAAAAAAAGATTTTTTAATTTAGAAGAGCTTTTAGGTCTTTTCATCTAAAAATCATACCTCATTTTCAGAACATACCAAACATACTTTTAAACCTCATTTCCATTTCCATTTCCACATCCACATCCATATCCATTTCCATATCCATATCCATCAAAATGAACTCTACATACCAAATGAGGCATAAGAAAACTTATTATTTTAAAAGAGTTGTCAATGCATGAGAAAACGTTGTTATCAAATGCAAGTTAAACAATACAAAAACCCAAGTGGATATGTTGTCAAAAGCTAAAGATAAGTTGTTATTTCATTTAACAAAGTTGTCAATATGCTAGAGATGTTGTCAACAAAGTTGATAAGTAACACATGCATCCAAGTGGAAATGTTATCGAAAGCATAAGATAACTTGTTATTATGTTTAACAGATCAACATAGACACCCAATTGAATAAGTTATCAAAAATATAAGAAAACTTATTCATTTTAAAATAGTTGTCACTACACTAGAAGATGTTTTTACCCAACTCAAGTTAAATACCCTAAGCATTCAAGTTATCTTATACTTTTGACAATATCTTCACTTAGCCGTTTGTGTTGCTCCATCGAGTTTGTTGACAATATTTCCAGCGTATTATCAATACGCTAGAAAATATTATTATCAAATCTAATTATGAAACATCATAAGCACACAAATAGGAATGTTGTTAAAATCATTATATCACTTGTCATTTAGTTTAAAAGAATTTGTCAATACTTACATGAAACAACATGGATAATTTAATATTTTCTTTTAAATTCTGAAATTGCATATTCCTAAATGATACCTATTTATCCTTTTTTTTTTATGACACCGTGTAGAGTTTAGGATATTTAAAAGCTATTTTATCGGGATTTTCCCACTATTTTTTGTGATTGAACCAAGTAAAAAATAAATAAATCACGCGATGCCACTGGGAAAGTTCATCCATTGATGTAATCGACGCCTGTTTTCGTGCCGAGTGTTGGTTATAATATATAGGAAATCGCGGCCATCCATCCCGATCAATCTCTTACCCTATCTAAGCCCCAGTGTGAGACAAATCTGGCCGTCATTCGATCAATCTGAGACGTCCATATTTAGATCAGCCATGAATTCCCATTCCTTCGGCATTTGCGTCCGTGTCAAATGGTCTCTGTCGACGGGGAAGAGTTCTACCGGGGAAAACATTAGTTGCCGAAGGTAAGATTTTAGTATGGTGCTTTTGTCTTCTGTTTTCACCATTTCTCAGCTTGTTTGACGGTTCTTTTCTCGAAGTAGAATATAACTTACCAACAAAAGAAGAAAGAAAATTGTTCAGGCTTGCCAAACTATTGTGAAAACCGTAGGTATAATTGTGCATGTTCTTCGACTATGGATGATATGTTAATGAATCAAGGATTGTTGTACAAAGTTCCTCTTTTTTTCGTTGGTGTTGTCTTGTCTCATCTTTTCAATTCACCAGTTCCTTCCTTTCTTCTCAGCCTTATTTCGGTTTTTGGGCTCCGACCTCCATGCCATCACGCACTTGAATAATTCCTTTTGCCTCTGGTTGCTCTTTTCTTCGCCGCTGCTTTGAATTCCTCTCTCACCGCTTCGATTCTGCTCTCCCCTTCATTGGATTGAGTTTGGTAAGGGATTTTGCTCTTTATTTTTAGATTTATTCCCCATCTGATTTCCTTGATTCCTGCTCTTCATTATTATCATTCTGCTATCCATTTTAGGTGAAATCAGTTTTCATTTTCTGAGTCATTGTTGTTTATTGGTTCTTCAGGAATGAAATCTTCTGTAAAGGTTCATGGTTGATCTCGTTCTGGGATTTCGCTGAATAGAGTCCATGCAATTCATTTTTTTTAGAGTTTTTGCTCATAAGTTAATGTTATCGTTGGAATTGGGTTCACAGCTTCTTCTCGGCTTTTTTGATTGGGATAATTATAATGAACAAGTTTGACCGAAAAAAAATTATAATGAACAATTATGAGATTTAGCTTACCATATCGTGCTCAGTATAGAGTACTTAGCTCCGTTATTCAATCATGATCTAAGCTATTATTGGGGTTGGAATTGGGTTCATAGCTTTTTACTAACTAAGATTCAGTCTAGCATTTTATTGTGGTTACTGATGGAGTACATCGTTATTTTTCAATTCGTGCCTCCACCTACCTTCTTCCAGGAACTTCCTCTTCTGCCTGGGAATACCAAAAGGTGGAAAGGAAAATGGCTACATCTCATTGCCCTGGCAAAAATTTAGATGCGTGGCGATTATTCTAACAAAAATTAACAACCACTGTATGAACTGTTTTCTAACAAAAATTAACAACCACTGTATGAACTGTTGCTGCATCTTATTAGTCAACTGTTGGGGAAAAAGATGTGTTGGACATGTTTTTAGATTAATGAAAGAATAGTTAGGTTTCTTGATTTAGTAGTAATTAGCTCGGTAAACAGAGTTCCTACCGGCCTTCGGTGAGATCTTAAGGGAATGATTTTTTGTATTCCCATGAATTGTGACTGGTGGGAAAACGTGTCTCTGTTCTCAATTTCTTTGTAGTTTGGTGAGAATTGTTTACTTGTTTGGGCTTTTGAAAGAAACTATGCTAACTTTTGTGTAGAGGAATGGTGGGAAGATATTTGTGCATATTGCTAGATTAGATTGATGGCAATTTTAAGATTTAAACTATTGATGTATTGCACTGGGATTAGTTGTTCATTTGACTTGATTCAATGGTTTTTCGTGGTGGGTTTCTGATAGGATCCTAAACTACCAGTGATGCAAAAGGAGGGAAACGGTTACCTAAGCTTGACTAAGTCTACTAAGTCTTTATTTAATCCTTTATTATTGTTATTAATTACGTAATGGTAAGTCAGTTAGTAGTCTACTAGGATAGTGGTGCAAGGCAGTTATGCATCATGGAGGGAATCAGTTAGAACTCTCCCTTTATAAATAATCTAGTTGTATTCCAGTTAAGGCATGAATGTATGAAGCATATTGTTTGATTATTGGAGATTCTCCTTTTTCTAAGGCTTCTATAATCCCTCATCAGTGAGATACTCGCTGGGAGAGAGTGTAGGAGAGGATTGTAAGTTCTTCAAATACTGGGACTTACCAGTTTCTCTGATGAACATTCAATGGAATCTGAAAACTTTATTTATGTTGATTCTTTATTTGTGTTTTTACATAGATATAATTCCTCTTTTTTTTACTTGTCAAATTTGTAATTAATTGAATCGTACAATTTCTTTGATGTGGGAGTTTTGTGTGGAAAATTACATAGATTCTTTTAGTTATATTAGAAGGGTTTGAACAGTAAATCTCCACTCATTCTTCACCTGACCTTGACAACATTAGCTAGTCTCTGGTGGCTGGGAAATGCATAATTGATTGGATGATGGAATACCATTACACTTCTAATGTTGAAATGCGTGTTAGCTGCCTCCATAAATTATTTGTCTTTGCACATTTTGATAACTTGGTCAGTCTTTGTATATTACATTCTCAGAATACTCTTGATGTTCAAATCTTCAATGCATTGTATTGTTACTGGTTCATTGTGTTTTCAACTAGATAGGGAACTAAATATGGTTTCCGAAGAAGTTATGAAAGTTGTTTTTCCTTTGCTGGAGGGTGTCGATCTTGCTTCTTGTATGATAGTATGTAAGCAGTGGAGAGACATAGCCTGAGATGATTACTTTTGGAAATGTCTTTGTGTTAAGAGATGGCCCTCAATGGGCAAGCAACCTAACCCTCCTATTCAGAGCTACTATAAGTTATACAAAAGCTTCTATAAACGCCAGCATCATAAAACTCTGTTACCTCCCAGAATTTCCTTAGATGATTTGGAGTTCTTCATTGACATTTGGGATGAAAATAGATTACTTTTCTCGGAAGCAGTTTCTGGCTTTGTGCTGCAGCAAGGAGTTAAAGTTCCACCTTCTGGAGTTTGTGAACTGCTTAAATATCAGTTAGAGGGCCCTAAATTTAAGATGACATTACCTGTTCAACCTAGGTTTACGGTATCTTCGAGCCAGACTGCAACAGTTAGTGTCTCTGTATTGGCTGGACGGAAGGATTCAAATAAGGTTGCTCGCATCATTAATAAATCTATGTTTAATTACATTGATCAGTCATCCTGCAGAGCCTTGGCTTTCGACTGTGTTGACATATCTCCCATGTATCCTTTCGTGTCTGGCATCCAGGCATGGATCTCTCTGCTATTTATGGAAGATGGAAATGAAGGAGCTATGGATGTGTTTGGTATACAGATGGATTTCGGTAATGTGGCAACCACGAAGGAAGAAGTCTTGTGGCTATTGGACATGCTTGATTGGAAGTAAAAAGTTTGAAGTGTATGTGTTGATAAGCCACTAAACTAATGTCTTGTCTGCCATAGATTTATAAAAAAAAACGATTAAATGAACCAAAACTTCTATCAAATACTTATCTCTAAGACAGTGAAACAAGTTATAAATGTAGCTTATAACGCTAATCCAAACAAACCCTTAAATAGTTGGAGGTAATGTCTTAATTTGAAACATCCTATTCTGATTTGCATAGAGGTTTTACGTAATTTCATATTTCATAATTGATATTATACCTTGTATGTTCACATTCTGTAAATACTTCTGTTCACCATCATCAACTAGTACGATCCTTTATTTATTTGTTTGTTTGTCTTAAATGCACTAAGTTGTCTTGAGCTAGAATGTGCCAACGTTTCACATTAAATCTGGTTCTCATCTTCCTTGACCAACGCAGTAGGCGTTGGGTTCCTATAATTGGGGCTAAACTTCCAAATGAAATGAATACAACAACAGGGTTTGATATGATAGGATGTGTTAGTTACTTACAACATAGTGAATCAATATTTGAATTGTCATTAGGAAAAATTCCTGCATTTAGTGCTCAAAAGTGCATTGAACAAGAGAGTCGGTAACACAGCTAAAAAGTGTTGGGTTGGACTGAAAAAAATGAAGGGTTATTTTATTTGGGCTTTTTGTGGCCCATGCTTGTCTAACATGTTACTGTAGTGAGCCAGGGCCAATCCATTTTCTTTTTTTTTTAATCTTTAAATAAACAAATTAAGCTTTTAATTAAAGGCAATATAAAGGTGAAAAACTTCAAACTCTACCTTCTATTTCCATCCAAGAATATTTAAAGTTTGTATTATCATAATTTAGGCTTCTTTAAAAAGATATTTAAGCCTCATATCATGTTTTATTGTTTAAAAGGGAAATATAAAAATAATTGGAAAAAAATTTGAAAGTGGCCAATTAGGCCAACTTGCCATGAATGGTTGAGTTGACTAAATATTAGCCGAGTATATTATTTTTCAGCCCAACCCTGTGGAGCTGCCAATCCATGGCAGCCTGGCATATAGTGCTAATATCACTAACTCTAAATAAGATTGTTTCAAATAAGAGAAGACATACCAATAGGTGTTTAGTAGAGTTGGCAATGGTTATTACCAGCATTCTTCAAGGCGAGAGTTCGAACTTCGGGGAGTGACAGCCGCGATAATTAACGCAACCTCAAAGAGGTTGTCCCATCGGCACCTCATTACCACCGTAAGGTCTCCTCACGGGGGGTCCAGATTAGTCTGGGTGGACAATGAACCCAGGATACTGAATGGTTTATACTAAAAAAAAATAAGACATTTGTTTAGCGGAAAAAAATGTTAAATGGCTTGTCTACAATGGCTTCCAGTATGCATGACCACACGACTCAATTTATTTATTGGCTTGTTGTTCCCACACAGAGAGAGAGAAGAGAGAGAGAGAGTTGTGCCAATGTGTGTAGGTTTTTACACAAGTTGAAATGTGCAGGCTCATCTATTCGTGAGTGAACCTAATTTCGCTTTAGAAGAATAAACAGCCGATGCTGTTTAATGTTACGATGATTCATTACTTCTGGAAAGTCCATGACTTTCGTTGCAAAACGATCAAAAAGCTCATCAACAATTCCATCTCCTAAATGCTTCTCAATCATCACTTCGTACACAGCCGTCTTTGAGGAAACGTATGTTTCTATGTTTGGTACAACCATGGGCGGACATAGGTTAAATTGAGTGGGTTCAGTTGCACCCCTGACTTCCAGAAAATTAATTTTATATTAGTACTATGTTATTTATTTTACATCCACTTATTTGTTAATTTTGAACAACTAAATTTTTTCTCAAATTCTTCTAAAAAATTACTTAGAATAAGTCTCATTTATCTTTTCAAAAAATAGTCTTCGCGTGGAAGGGAACAGGGCGGCACTGGGTTGGCCTTTAAGCACAATCAAGAAATAGGGCACACTTTTTCTTTGATGTGTGTCTTTCACGTGATGAAATACTACTTCCTCCCATTATTATAAAAATCAATTGACCTTTTTGGATGATAAAAAAAAATAAATAAATTACTTAATTATAATATATATTCTATAATATTTATTTATCATTAGATTATATATCGGTTTATAAATAATACTAATAATTTAGTGAAAAATAATAGATATATAAAATAAATGACTTTCTTAATCTTTTCAAAAAAAATCATCTAATTCTTATATTAAGGATGGTATATATTCTGAGACCTCCAACTTCTCAGGTTATTTAGGCTCCAATGGGACAATTCGAATCATTAATTAGTTATATAAAGCTGATTTAAAGTGTGTAATTGAAAAAAAAAAAATTAAACTCGTTTTCAATTGTATAGCTGTTATTTAACCAATAGTTTCTACTTGGCAATATTGCTGCCTTCTTATTTAGCTATCAATGGATATAACTAATCTGATAAAAAAAGCAATCATTTTGCTTGAAAAATGTTATAACATGTTAACAACAATATTGCGACATCCCCTGAGCCAGGATCCTGAATCCGTCACTGGGTACAAAAAGAACTTCCAATCCAATGTGACCATTTCCTCAATTCTAAAATCTTTGTTACTTTTGAGTATGTTCTTTGTATCCTTCGAGTGTGGGAAATATGTTGGCACATAGAAAGTGTCCACTTTTTCTTCACTTACTAGCCCCTGCAATAACAACAAACATGACCAAAACCTTATTTTAAGTTATGTCTTGCTTAGCAATACAGCAACAAAACAACAAAATATTATCCCACTTGGTGCAATCAGTTACATAGATCACAATGAACTTAATTTTTTTTTACCTGACGCAATGAACTTAATTAAAAATAAAATATTTATATAACTTGTTAGTTAAGAGCTTTCACTCAATAAATAACACATTGAGTGTTTTCTTCAGCCTTTTTCTACCTCTTTTACTGTACTTCAGTTCTCTTAGCAATAATGACAATAAACGTATTTCTCACACAAAATCTTATCATATAATAAATAGAGTAAAATACTTTTTAACCGCCCTTACATTTTGCCTTAATTATATGGACCTCATCTTTATTTTGAAAATACTTACTTAAAAGTCCAAATCATTAACCTTGTTAAGAATAGTTACTGATATACCATTCATCATACTAGATATGTAATTTTTACTAAACTTGTTTTGAAGAGTTTAAGGGTTTTCCCTTTTTCTTTAATTTTACCATCTTTTCCTTTTGTAAAAATAGTTATTTGTTTATTGTTTTTATCATATTGTGAGACAGAAGCTCAAGAAATTTAGTTAATCTAGATATACAAAAACTTTGTGAAGCTTTGATTAATTCTATTTATAAATATATAATTGACTAAGAATATTTAAAAATGATCATTGAAGAAGACTAGCTAGGATTTCTGGGGTAGTTTGGTTTTGAGATTGGTATTGGAGTTGAATTGTTTCTATTATGTTTTGGATTGCAATGAAGGTGTTTGGACCAGTGGAGTAACCTAAGTCAGCTATGGAGATTTGGTTTGAAGAGAAAGAAGAAGCGCAAATGGTTTTTGAATCAAAGTTACTAGCAATTGCAAATTGGAGAAGGTTTTTGACCGCTTCAATTCCCGATCTCTGCTCATGAATTAATTATATTATTATGAAAAGGGTTAATCTAATATTCGGATCTTCAAGTTTGTCTTCATTTTTGTTTTGATCCATCTAAAACTAGTGGTTTGGATTCTTCAAGAGGTAAAATAATATATAATCTAAATTTTTATTAGATTATAAATAATAATGTTTTAAATAAAATGAAACTTGAAGGATTAAAACCATTTGTTCTAAATTTGATGGACCAAAACAAAAATAAAGACAAACGTAAGGAATTAAACATTATATTAACCCTTATAAAAAATTGGCAAAATAATTTAGATTGTTTTGCTAATTCCATTAACGGATAAAACATTTGGCCTGGGGAAAAACTTGACAAAACCAGGATATAATATGTGTGTGCGTGAAAAATGTATACACATCATTTTAATGTGTTTAAATTGATATAATAATAAACTTTACGCTTATAAAGATAAAGAAATTAAAATGTTAAAGAAAGATATACTCACTTGAATACAAATAAATCATGTTGAGAAAATGACCATTAATTACCATCTAACAAAGTTAATGTAGAATAAGGAGTTATTTATTACTTATACTTTCATATTTTCAAATAACTCTAGATTTGGTTAAAGACAATAAATATATAAAATATTCAATTTATTTTTAAAGAAAATTATGAATAGTGAGAGAGAGGTGGGGAGAATGAAAAAAATAGTTAATTAATACAGTGACAGTAACAAACAATTGGGGTTAAAATTAAAAAAAAATGATATTAAGAATTTCAAACAGGTTATTAATTAGTGTTTCTTAGAAATAGGAACATATCATTCTTAAAAAATTTCGTAGATATATATATATATATATATATATTGACAGACAAACCATTACTCGTCTTAGATCCGCATCAAAAATAATTTAATTGAATTAATGTAATATAGGTGCAATCTTGGTTGTATTCACTTTGAGGAGCCGAAAATAAAATTAAGTCCTAGTAAATAAATGCAAGCAACCTAAACTAAAATTTAATTTGAGGAATTGCAAACTAAAAATTATGAATTAAAATTAAAATCAAAACACTTTTTTTGATATTTTTTATAAATAAAAATAATTGAAATGAATTTGGGTAAACAAAATAGAAATAAATACACGAATAATAATAAAAATAGGGATAAATCCTCCCTTCATAGCAAATGATCCATTCTTCATGTCTCTCTGTCTATATCTGCATTATTTTAATATGAAATTTACAGAAAAAAAGGAAAAGATAAAGTTGTTGCTATATGACTTTGAAATCACATGTTTAAATATTAAAAATAGCATTTCTACTTGTAAGGATGAAGCTGCGTACATATATCATTTCAGAGACCTCACTTAATTAGCCCTGTACACTGAAGTGTCATTTTTATTAGATGACATGTAATGCACACATTCCACACTTGAGTATAAAATTTGTATGTTTACATAATACGAAAAATGAAGGATAAAACTCTACATGTATCTGAAAAATTTAATGAGATTACATATAAATATAAAAAAAATAAAAGAAGTTGTGTCCACCATCACTATGTATGAGTTACGTGTCTGTTAGTGTGTCGGCAAACATGTGATAAATAATATTCATTATTACAGGCCTGCTTTAGTCAAAGTTTGCTTTAGCTTTTATGAGTATTTCTACTTTACTTCTTGTCGCCTTTGAGTTTGTATATCTATACAAGGATGCTCCCTTCACTATAAATAGAATCAAATGAGTATATGTCAATGTCAATATCAATATCAATATTTATCTATATATCACCCTCATGTGGTTTAATTTATCCGCCATCATGATCATATATAAATGATTCTATACTCAACTCATATGGAGCCTAGTCCATCTTGGCTTTATATTCATAGGTGGAAATTCCAACCTTGCTTAAATGAGAGGAATGTGTAAGAAAAACAATAGAGTTTGCCCTTTTCCATTCTTACATAGCAACCTTTAATAAAACAAAAAGGTTTAAAGGGATTTTTGCCCTTAAGCTATTCTAAAAGGAGTGCAGGATATCTTAAAACTACATGCATATCTATGTATGTGGCAAACAATTAACATCCAGTTAGCAAAATAAAGAAAACCACTACCACTGTTACGACTTCCACTACTACGACGACGATCACCATGACCACGCCTACCGCGACTACTACCGCTCTAAAAATCCCACATTTGATACTCCTCAAAATCAGCAACAAAACCATAGCTTCAACCACGATTAGTCGCCATTGCTACAGGAAAAGGTTAAATTTAAGGGAACTTGATGAGGTATTTAGATGAAGCTAGAAGGCTAGAGAGGTATGAAGGAAGTATTGCTACAGAAGGGGGCTATCTCGTTCGCCCCCTTCTCATATCCTTTATATGTAACGGATGTGACAGTGCACGTCTCACATCCGTTTTCAAAAGAATGTTACATCTAAATATTTCTAACTTCCCTCACATGCATAAACG
>JANTPZ010115376.1:0-13771 GCA_025593235.1 Vachellia pachyceras
CCCAAATTTTAAAATATTTAAAAAATGGTCCCAAAGGTGTTGTCAATGCAGCACATGGTGTTGTCAGGTGTTGTCACGTGACAACACCATGCGCTGCATTGATGGGACCATTTTTTAAATATTTTAAAATTTGGGACCATTTGCTAAATATCTTCACTATGTGGGACCAAACAGTAAATTTCCCTTATAAATACCCCTCATATGCATGCACTACTTGTTCTTTATACCTTGTAGTGTTTTTGTGAGATATTGTTGAAATCTCTAGGGAGATTCCTAGTTCCTTATGCGCTTCTGTATCCTTTGGGATTAGAGTTAGGTTGTCTCTAATATTTTGTATCATTTCCTTTCCATTCCTTCTTATCTTTCATCTATCCTTTTATATTCCATACTAATTGGTTTCTTCAAATAAAAATAAATAAAATACTCATTTTGTCTCTTCTCCTTGAACTACAGGTCAGATTGAGGTAAAAGGCAACATGGTAGAAAGGGAAAAGGCCAACAAATTAAATGAGAGAGAGAGAGAGAGAATTCAGTATAAAGAAACGTAAAAAAAAAGACTGGATAAAAGAAAGTAAGAAAGGAATTGGTATCAAAGAAAAAAGGAGAGAGAAGTTAAAAAACGAAAGAAATAAAGAAAAGGAAGGTTGAAAGGAGTCTCAATCTGATAGACGTAAGATTTGATAAATATTATCTTTCTTATCTAATCGCCACATTCCTTTGATTTAATACCCCTATCTCAATGTTTCTTATATCAGACTTACTCATTTGTTTTCTTGAAAATTTCACATTTGTCTCTCCAACAATCATATTTAATATTTTTTTCACAAATCTGATTTCCATAATTATTTTATTCTGATGTCACCTATATTGCCATGAAATGCTGCAAATAATTCGATTCCAAACACTTACAAATATAAGCTAAGTGGGAAAAGGCAAGAGTTCATTAAATTAAAACCCAATTTTTAATAATAAAATTAATCGTTTACTACGATACTTCAATCGCAACTATCAATTAATCTCCATCGTGTGATGAGGCAGCATGAACTTTTAAGGATTCTTTGTACATTACTAGGTTCTCTCAATGAACCAACAGGTTTGGAGACCTCTCTAGCTTTTGAATACCTTCCATATTTAATAGGAAAAATTATACAGCTGCCAGTAACTGTCAGATTTAAGCAGTAACACAAAGTCCTCACATTCCGTTGCCAGCAACCACAATAATTGGTCAATAAAGCTAACTAGCTTTTGCCGCAAACATGCATTAGGCAACAACGCATGCATCCACATGTTGTGAAGAAATCTGGTCGTGAATTAAGTAAATGACATCAAATCAAAAACGCATTTTAAGGAAGTTTTATGTTCAATTGAATCAATTCTAATTCTGATGGAGTACTCAATGCCAAAAGGCAAAATAGGAAGCATCAGGATTGATGACTTGGATCTGATAGTGACATGCGTCCATCAATAAAATCGATATGCAAGCAGGATATACACTCCCATATATACACGACCGCTCTTCGACAGAATCAACTCCGCTCGTAATCGTTTGCAAAATTGATGGAACGTTTCAGTGAAGTGAAAGATGATCAACCCATATGATCAAAGCTAGATTACCGATTATGATAGAAATGCATAGAGCAGCAATTAGGATTTAGGGGTACCCTTGTTTAATACAAGACTACGAGATTTACTTTATTTACTATAAGTAACCCAGAAACGATACAACGAGTACTAAATCCAGCAAAAAGGACGATGATCGAAAGCCAAGTTTGGCCAAGGCAAGGGTGTTAGGGAAACCAGAGTTTTGATAGCTTCACTGGGGCTTGTGTTTGTTCGTTCACCACTTCTTTCTGGGGTAAAACTGAAAATCACAGTCCAAGGTGGGGCTCCCGATTTCAGAATGATGGTATTAGTCAAGTGTCAATGGCGGACCTCAGCGTGGGCTTTAGTCGCATTCGGTTTCAATACAGCACACCCATGTCATCGTAGCCAAAAAAACGTTTGAGGTCATTTCATTATTATTCTTAAATTTGGCTTTCTGATGGGTGAGTTAATTGATGTTATTTTTAGAATAAATAAGAACGATCTTAAAATCTTCCTTGCATTAATTGCAACATTTTAAGGTAAACTATAATGGAGACACTGGCGTTGCATGAGATGCATCATCATGCAAAGAAATCTAAATAGAGATATAGATTTAAGCTTGTAATTTCAATCTTTGAAATTAAGTCTGATGAAACCAGTCAACCACGACTAAGTCATGCCAGATTAAATCGTTTAAAATTTGAAGTGCCCACAGAGGCCAACAAGAATTGTTTATGTAGCAGTAAGTAAATTAGTTAACACTCCCTTTATTTTACATATTTATTTTTCAAAAACCATTCCTATTATGTAATAAAAAAAAACCATTCCTATTAATTGAACACATCACATACGAAGTCAATAAGGTTAGGAGTAGTCACTTCAATAAATTATCGGCTCAATGATAAATACTTCCTTTCAACTCCGGTTAAAATGCGGCACCGAGATATGTTTCCTCGCATATGCGGCCCAAGAACGTCCGAAACGACAGAAATGATCAGCATCTATTAAAATTTAAAAAGGTCAAGTAAGGCTAGCTCAACTCATCTGCTAGCATTGTAGCAAGGTACAACAAAATCAAACAACCACTTGATATTTTAAAACTATTTGCATCATCAATCAATGAGGACCATTTTATTCACCTGAATGGAACACTAGTTATTTGAATCCATCCTTGCAAATTTCAATTCTATAGCATTTTTATCAAAATTCCCACTAACTCTATACCTTGAATAAATAACAGTTTTTGTTATCCTAAGAGACTTGGGATTCCATCCGACCTCACAATACAACACGCAAAATACAATGATGGGAAAGGAATTGCAATGCAGAATGACACATCAACCTCAATCTCTCTAAATCAACATCCAACAGTTTTGCTTCACGTTTCTCCTAGCAAAGAGCCTGATTTCATAAAACCCCAAATGTCCTCGTGCATATAAAACATTGCTCTTAGAAACCGTGAGATGTATGTTTACATCCCTTATCTCTGTCCCTAAGCTGACTTATCCAACAGACGCCATTCAATCATGATTTAGGCCACATGACGCCTGCATAACAAGATTTTAGTTAGTGTTCTCAAATAATGACTCCCAAATTAAACGGTCAAGTAATTATCAAATGCCCAATAAGAAAGTAAAAACAAGGCGAGTTTAGAAATATGTGCAACATTGTCAAACCATTTTGGTGCTTTTGTTGAGACATGTTTACAAACACATCAATAGTAACTCATGAAATATTGTCTTAATCTTTCCAAAAATGCATGCTTAGAATTGCAGCCTCAGTTCGTCCTGGGCGTAAGAGTGGCTACAAAACCAAACAAATTGTCTTGTGCGTTGAAAAGATGAGACAGGAGCGCATGGTTTGTATCTTATCAATGAAGTAATTTAACTACAACTACTCCAAGGAAAATTATTTGCACAAAAAACAACCTTTTGGTTTCATTATATTTATGTATCAAAGCACATAGAAGAAGGAAATTATAATTTGACAATGTTGGAAAGTACCTAGTTCTTGATGTTCACCAATAATCCCCACAAGAGCACACCCCGTCACTAAAATGGTGGAACCTTTTAGCATCTCGAATGATGAGGTCTCTGCCAACAATCTTGGAAATAATCTTTAGAGCATTATGACAATCACCACAAAAACGGAGGTTTTTGATAACCCTGATAGGCGAACGGGCAGAGCTGGTTAGAAGACCATAACCAACCGCAAGTCTCTCACTATGGGCAAGAAGAGCCTCCTCTTTCCCTTCTTGGTCTATGTCATGCAACACAAATCTTGTTTCTGGAATATAGCCCAGTTCTTTCATTTGTGACCTCAAGCTTCTAAGCAAAGCATAAATTTTATCATTCTCAGGATGAGATGTATCTCCTGCTCGATATTCATGGACTCTGCTCCTTACTTCCAGAAGATTTTGGTTTGCTAACTTCTTCTCTTTCTCTTTTGCCAGGTCTGAGGTTCTTACAGGTACAAGGCCAGCCTCAGATTGCTCATTTAAGCGAGAAGGGTCTAATTGCTCAATTAATTCAGCACAACGATCCCCTAGCTCCATGTTCCCATGAATTCTACAATGATTCATCAAGGTCTCCCATACATCAGCACTTGGCTCCGCTGGCATATTTTCAGCAAACTGAAATGCTTCATCAAGATGTCCAACACTTCCTAACATGTCAACTACACTGACATAATGAGCCATAGACGGTACAATGCCATAGCTTTTGGTCATTGACTCGAAATGCAGGATTCCTTCATCAATATCGCCCAGCATATTGCATGCAGCAAAAACACCAATGAACATTTTTCCATCAGGTGTTAGTCCCATTTTCTTGAATTGAGTAAATAAATCAATTGAATCTTCTGCAAGCTCATTCTTTGCAAGCCATGTTATCATGGTATCCCAAGTTGTCAAATTGCGCCGTGACATATTATTGAACACCTTGAATGCATCATCCATAGAACCACATTTTGAGTACATCTCTAATATTCTGTTATATGTGCTCACCTTGAGAGGTGATAGATGCCTTACAACATGTTCATGTATAACTTTTGCCTCTTCTAGAGCTTTAACCTCCCCACATTGGTGCATTAATTGTAAATATCGGGCCAAGTCCACTTGAGTACGCTGCTTTTCCAACAATCCCAAAATTTCTACAGCTTCTTTCACTTTGCCCTCCATGCAAAAATTGTCTAGTTCCTCAAGGGATACCATATATGGACTACTACTACCAGATGCCTCAGCTGATTCCATCTCAGCTTTGGCATTATCTGATAGCTGTGAACCAATTGTTGAACTCTGCACTGTTTGCAAATTTGGAGGATATTGGCTGTCTTTTACATTCTGTGGAAATTGTCCAGAACCTGGGTTACACTGATTAGACATATTGTTACTCCATCGGAATAGATTATTTGGTGCCTGCTGAAAACTGCTGAAGTTTTGGTTGAGGTTCACTTTTAGGCTACCCAGAGGCTTAGAAAGGACCTGTGAGCTAAACGTATTAGAATGATATGCCCTATCTGTTTGTCCCTCAGTCCAAGTGGCATATGAACTCCCCAGATCTCCACTCACACCATTTAGGTTATTTTGAGCATAGAACCCATCCTGGTTCTCAACAAATCCATTCATATGCTTACCAAGGCCTTTTGAATTACTAACATCAACCCTATTTAGGTTCTGCTGCATTTCTGTGTTATTTCGACCACAATTACCATCATGAATTCCTCTCTGTCTGACCAAATTATTCTGGAAAGCATTTGCATCATTATTCAAGTTAGGCCCATCAATTCCACCAGAAATCCTCTCTGGACTATCATTCTTGTGTCCACAGGTTACACTAAAATTTCCACCATGCTCACTTTGTTTGTTCCCAATTTCATTTTGAAGACCTTCAAAATAGCCCTGGTATTGATGTGAGCTCTTCTGATTGTGTACTGAACTTCCTCCACAATACCCACTAGCACGTGCTTGATTAACATTTTCTAAACTATGCCCACATGGTAACCGATAAGAGTTTGTGCCATTTCGACTAGCAGGATAAAATTTTGGATGACTTTGTTGATAATTTAAAGAATCATCTCCGTCACAAGCACTAACTGATTGAAACTCCAACCTTTCTGCGCAAGTGTTGAGAGTCTTCCAAGTATTACAGATTTTGATAGAATCCACAATGTCGTGTGAAGAACCTTTGCTGAGTAACTTTGTAAGAGAATTGACTGTGAGTAGCGAGGATCTCCTGGATGACATTGGTGCTCGTACCTAGCTGGCTCAAATGCCTGACAAGAGTTAAAGAGAAGATGAAAAGAAAAAGAAGATTTCATTGAAAATAATGAAAACCAACAGGGCTTCCATTTAATCATCAAATACTAATGAGTTAGACCTGTGTGTTTGTTCAACTACTTAGCATAAATTGAGAAAATAACAAAATATATTTTTGAATATGCAGCTATATATTTGTCAGCATATGCAATTTGAAACATTGGAGGAACAACAAAAAAACTATGGCAACATCCAAATGCATCCATGGTTAATGACAAACGGGATATTAGCCTTGCTTCTTCTCGCCTGAACTGCACCTTCAAAAGGTCAGAAACATCCATTCACCATTTCAAAAGGAGTAGGTGAATCACCGTAACATAACTAAGCTTTTTAATCCTATCTCACAAATTAATCTAAAACTTGCTTCAGAATAAATTAATATTGAATATACGTATAACAAAATGATATAATGATTTGTTTTATTTGTAATTAGTCAAATAAATTATTTTAAAAGACTAAATTAACAAATTTTATCTTTTAACCATAAAAAGCTTTATTTTGCCCATTAATTCATTATTTTTCAGGAAGCACAAGTAAAATTGTTCAATTTCTTTTAATTTCACCTTAGTTCATCATGATTTTACTCACAACATCTCATTAATAAAATCAACAAATTCCATCTTTAGCATAAATAAAATATGCAAAAGTCAATAATACTCATAAGTCATGTTTTTATAAAGTCATGGCAATGTTCAAAAGTCTATATACCAAGAAGTCATTACAACATGCTTAAATTCCTATTTCGAACATGTAACAAAAAATTCGAAGTCATCAATAATGCTCAAAAGTCATACCTTTTGAGCATCTACCAAAATATTCAAAAGCCATCATAACAAATATTTAGAGAACCATCTAAGTAAAAAGAATTATAGAATATTTCACTATCTGTGTTCCATCACACCATGATATCTAGGAGCATCTACAGAAGACACCTTGACAAGTATGTGTGTTCCATCTATGGCACCAACACAATCTTTAAAATATGGGAAAAGCTTACTCTCATTTTGAATTTCTGGAGAGATTCTCAACCCATTAGCTTGCACAACAAATTTTTCGCCTAACTCAATAATAATCGTCAAATCTATATGAAGATGACAACTAATTGTCCCACCAGAATGCCTAAACCAAAAATTGACTTCACGATTTTCGCATTATGTGTTACTATATAAATAGTTTTTGCAAATGTTCTTCTACACTTGAAAAGCTTGTGGTTTGCAGAACCCTCTCTTTCAAACATACCACACAATTCTAAGAAAGCTCCAAGAGTCATTCTAATAATATTTTGACAAGATGGGCAACAACTTATTCTACTCATTATTTCAACACGCACCGCCTCTCTCATGCCACTCAAACTATAACTTATCTTTTTAGGACAAATCTCATTGACATATTCTTGCGCAACAGCACACACTATTAGAGCGATTGCTCTTTGACATAATTCAAACCAACGCTGCACCAGTAAAATCTATTCAAGTTAGTAGTCCATCTAAGAAAGTGAAAAATCATAATGCATATCAATGCATGAGCAAAAAAAAACACACGAATATATATATTAGTAAGAAATAGTAATGGAGACAATATATAATAAAAGAACCAACACATTTAAGAGCAGTGTATATTATACTTAATGAGCAACATGTATTATATTTATATAAATAAGTACGATAAATAGTTCCTAGAGTGAATTGAAGAGACCTGAGTTAATGCAGCCAGCAGCAACAATATTTTCTATGTAAAAATAAATAAATAGATAAATTTGAAAGTGGAAAACTTTTCAGGTGAGAGCAGAAAAATACGTGAAAAATATAACTAGGAAGGGCTAAGAAATCATTATCATTTATCAATTTTAAAGAGAATCTTTCTCATCAGAACAAGACTTATCCATTTGATCTGACGCAGGAAAATTATTAAAGAAAGAAAGAGGAAAAGGAGAAAAGATTACAATCTCATCTCCATTCCTAAAAGGAAATTTAAGATGCAGTTTGAGCATTAATCACAAACGATGCCCAAGAAGAACTCCAAATCTAGATTGCATCGATTATACTAGGAATTGCAAGAGAATTTCAGAAATCGGTAAGCATACTGAGTATCAATTTAGTTATTCTGCTCCTGTATCCTTGATGCTATCACTTAGTTTAATGAAATCAAAACGCAACAGAGTAAATGACCCAACTAACTGCAATGATCATGCACAGGGATAACCAACACACAACAAAAAGCCACAGTGAAACTTCTTGAGAATACGTCCATCTAGTTGAATGGACAATTACTTACTGATAGAAAACGTCAAGACAAACTAAAACAATGAATAACATGCAGGGGAACGTTGCGCGGTTTCATTGGCATTTTATTAAGAGAAATACTGAATGGGGAAATTGACGTTGCCAGGTTGGGAGGTGTGAGGAATGAGAATTCATGGAGAGACTATAGAAGGGGAATTATGGTTGCCACACTAGCTCTATAACAAAGCACAGATGGCAATTCAGATTGCAGAACAATATAGATTGCAGCACTTACCCCCCCAACCCCCCTCGCAAATATATAAGTAAATTTCTAACTTGCAGCACTTACCCCACCCCCCACAAACCATAAATGCCTACACAGCAGAAAGAATCAGCTAGGAAGACGGAAACTATATATAAGCAAATTTCTAACTTGCTATATCTTTTAACCGAAAAAATTAGTCATGATGCTACGTTTTTTTCTTTATAAAGTTGAAATCCAGGAAGGGGATTCATTCTCAGTAATATTTACAAAAAAAACCTGAACGAGACAGGTGCTACAACGCGAAATCCAGGAAGGGGAGGGGGAATGAATGCCAAATCTGAAGCAAACAGAAAAGCTAGTTCCCGTTTACAAAGTCGAATCAGACAGTGCGGTACCTTGTAGGTTTCTCTCAGCCTCTTCCGCGGAGTTCAGCGACAACGGTGGAGATTGGAGAACGGAGGCCAGTGACAGCAGGTGAAGAACAGAGGTCGGCGACAGGTGACGGCAACTCGGTGAGTGAAGATTCAGAGCATCGGAGGCGCCGCGATTTGAAGATCAGTGACGGCGCTGGTTCAGACAGGAGCTCGGAACTAAAGTTTGCCTTCGATACTGATGAGCGATGAAGCCGATAGATGAACCTAGGGTAGATATTAGATAATTAATTATTAAAAATTATTGATGAAATAGGTTTAAATTATAGACACAAATAATAAAAGAAATCGTTAGTGTATTAGTAGAGTTTTTTTTTTTTTTTACCAAAAGCCTTTTAAATTTTAGTTGGAAGGACGAGAATAGAAGAGAAAAGAAAATGTTCCCTCCACTTATTTAATTTAAAATTTTGGAAGGGATGCCACAAAAAATTATTTTCCCCTCCCCTTGTTTACCCTAAGAAAAGATCAAGCAGAAGGAACAAGATTCTCAAAAGCTAAGGCTTTTTGAGTGTGATCCGTAAGGCATAGTGCTTTGTTAACCAGCCGCGGCCCAAAGACCTCATCATCTGTAAAGATTTGAAGATTCCTGACTTTCCAGATTTTCCAACAGAGAATACCAAAGAGGGTGCTCCATGTGGAATTACTTCCTTTCAAGTTCAAATTAGTCTGCAACCAGGTCATATAAGGTCTGGTAAGGAAAGTCTGAAGATGCTGAGATGGCACAATTAAGGACCAGCAATCTCTAGCTAAAACACATTCTCTCAGGACATGGTCAATATCCTCCAGCTCCCTACGCAAATACTACACATATCATCATCCATGTGTCTCCTCTTTCTCTCCTTATTAGTGAGCAATCTACCATTAAGAATCAGCCACATGAAAATCCGGATCCTTTGGAGACCCTTCCAACTCCAAGCTAAGCTCCAAATCTTGCTGTCATCATCCCGTTGATCCTGCATAAGGAGATCATAAGCAGACCTAATAGAGAATTTGTTACATATTCGCCAAGTGATTATGTCCTGGCCACCGTGAGCATGAGGGGTCTTAGTTTTACGAATCAGCTCCAGGATGTCTTGAGGTAGCTTGTCATGAAGTTCAGAACACTTCCAGTTGCCCTCATGAGCGACAAAATCGCAGATTGGCTTTTGGAGCTCAGACTCATTAAGGGGAGAGAAGGATAGATGAGTGAGGGGTCCAAGATCACCAATCCAGTGATCTGACCAAAACCTTGCAGTTTTACTATCTCCAATCTGCTAGACACACCCAAGCGCAAGGTCTTCCCATATTGCAGAAAGGCTTCTCCACAAATGGGAAGAGTTACGGTTGGGAAAATTCTGGGATCCTGATTGCTGCCATTTGTACTTAGAACGGAGCACTTGCACCCAAAGTGCATCAGGTTGAGTCTGAATAGAAAACACTAGCTTCATCAGGAACGCAGAGTTCTGAGTTTTCAAGTCTTTGAAGCCACAGCCTCCATGAGTTTTCAGTTGGCACATAGTACTCCAATTAATGATAGGGATGCCTTTGTGATGATCTGTTGACCCCCATATGAAGCTCCTGATAATACTTTGAATCCTAGTACAAGTAGTAGTAGGCAGGCGCGTTGTTTGCATGGTATAGTAAGCAAGCGTGGATAGGACCGATTGTGCTAAGGTAATCCTACCCGCCAGAGAAAGAGTACATGCCTTCCAACCCTGAAGCTTTGCTTGAATCCTATCTTTAATGTATCTGCAAGTATCCTTGGTTACTCTCTTATGCAAAATAGGCACACCTAAATATTGCCCAAGCTGCTTCGCTCTTTGAAAACCCAGCATAGAGCAGACATTAGTGGCAGATTGCTGAGCTACATTACGTGAGAAAAAGACTCTGGTTTTGGCCTTACTCACTCTTAACCCTGAAGACTTGCAAAAATCCTCTAAAAGCCGCTGCATGAGGCAAGTTTGAGCAAGATCAACTTCACTGAAGAGAGGATTATCTCATGTATTATTATGTACCCAAATTATATAAGGTACTTTTCCCTTGACTTTTTTGTCCATTCTTCCCTTTCATTTTGGGGGTATTCCATATGCCGTATTTTTATCATGTGGGAATGTATGGAAAGAGAAGCACCCTATATTTTACCATCGATGCAACTATCCCATATTGTACGGAAAGAGAAACACCCCATGTTTTACCATTGGTGCAACTATCCCATACTATTCTGTCTCTCAGGAATCCGTTGCTCTCCTTATCCATCAGGGAGCAGCTTGCCCAACAGCGGCGATTCATCGCACTTGATCCATGTCTATTAGGGTCTTGCCTCCCTCCTGTCTATCAGGAAGTAGCGCGACCTACCATGGCAATATCATTTCGGCATAGGAGGATCACCACCCAAAACTTAGAGAGATACTTGCCGGCTAAAACTTCCTTTAACACACTTTTATTGGGTACATCCACTACTATAAAAAAGGTACTTTTTACGCCCTATTTTTAACCCAATAGAAGCCCTTTCTCGGGGGGCGTAAATGTGAGGGGAGTAAAAAGTTAGGGACTACGACGCCCTATTTTAGGAGAGGCGCCGTAGGTTGGACCTACGGTGCCCTTCCTTCCAATATAGGGCACCGTAGCTCAGACCTACATCGCCCTTCCTTCCAATATAGGACCTATGGCGCCCTACATTCCTATATAACACTATATAGGGCGTCCTATGTTCTTTTTTTTAAAAAAATTCTATTCTATTTTATTAACCCCACCTGATTCAGCTTACAGTTACATTTTATACACCAGATCAATTCCAGACATAATAAACACATAGCAGAGTTAGACGTGTATATCTACCTAAGCCAAGTCCTTGTTGCAGCGAAACACAAAAGTCATTGTCATTTACTAAGCAAATATCATTGTACATTTGTGGCAGAGTAACACAATTCATCAATCTAATTCACCCTATACAAGTCAACATGAAGAGTTGAAACTATATATATTCACCTTGAAGAAATAAGCATTATCTACAAATTAAGAAGGCGTTTGGCCAATAAATCTTGTATCAAATCGATGTTACCAGCCATGTAAGCATCATCATTATAAAAAACCTACAAATTTAAAAACAATTATTAGAACAATCCAAATTCATCAAACTAAACAATTAACTCATCAATATTTGATAGATTACATATTACCTCTTCCAAATCTCTAATCAATCCGCTCTGAATGATACTATACATGTAACTGATGACATAATACCGCACTCAGTATTGCCTGATTGTCAAGGGCACTAAAGATAAAAAAACATATTGTCAAAAAGTATAAAGGGATAAAACGACTTTCAATGAAAGAACTTAAAGTCAAAGTACTTACTTTTAGATAAAACCACTGTGTGTTTTTATTTATACCTTCATGTTTACCGCCCATTATTCGATATGTCTTGAGTGCGCTGCGATTGAATTGACAATAGTTACATATGAAAAAAACATGTTTAAACATTGTTAAAAGCAATAATTTAGAGATACAAAAACTTACGTATCAAAAACGTATTTTTGCTCTTTCCCTGCCTTTCTGCCAGACAACGGATCGAACCAATACACAGTATTCATGAGGGGGCAGACAACACAGAGACTCCAATTATGGCTACAACAGCACATATACATGAAAATGAAGTTAGCAAAACAAGTTAATTATTACCAATTAGGCTAAATGTGTTAAAGGGATAACTATAATTCCATACCTTTCAATTATTTGCGCTAATCCTTGGATTAACGTCTGCTCGTATTGTGCTCCCAACGTAATGCACCCAATTTTCTACAGAATTGTAACTCTTCGTTGTATTCGCAGGACATAAAAATCCATACAAATCATCTCTAGAAAAGTCGACGCAAATACTGTGCAAGGTCCTATTAAAGAGTTCAATAATAAAGGAAATATTTCTGTTAAATAAAACCTAAAAAAATGGCATCATCAATTGAAGATAGGAATATAAAAAACTTACAAGATTGCAAATTGAATCCATGCTATATCGAGGTCCTCCAGATATAGGAATTGTTTCACATTATCCTTGTCGATAACGAATTCATATGTTACACCATGACCAACAATCCCATCAACCATCTGCATGGTCACGGGTGTAAATTTTTCTCTTAGCTTTGGATGTAACCATTCTCTTATTCCCATTTCAACCAAGTCTAGTCTCGCACTGATTCCATCTTTAGTCTTTCCTGGTATGTGTAACAGCGTCTCGACAAGGCTATCACAAATGTTCTTCTCCACATGCATTACATCAATACTGTGCCTCACATCAAGTTTACGCCAATATGGAAGATAAAAAAAATTGACCGCTTCTTCTATACGCTCTTCTCTCCGGCACTTCTCTGATTCTTACCGAAGATGACGTTGACATTCTCTATCCGGCGATACACTTCCTCTCTGGTTAATGCTTTTGGAGCCATTCCATTCTCCGGAAAGCCGTTAAAACTCTTTCTTAACCTACGATATGGGTGAAACCGAGGAAGAAATCTCCTATAACCAAGGTAGACAGTTTTTCTCCCATGCTTAAGTTGATGGAAGTGTGTGTCTGCTTCACATATCGAACATGCTTTATGCCCCTTGACACTGTATCCTGACAAGTTACCGTACGCAGGAAAGTCATTTATCGTTGTGAAGATCATCGCATGTAACTTAAATGACTCCTGCCTGTATGCATCAAACACATCAACGCCTTCCTCCCATAGCTTCTTTAAGTCTTCAATTAAAGGTGCCAAATAAATATCGATATTATTCCCCGGCTGTTTCGGTCCAGAAATCATCATAGTAAGCATAATAAAATTACGTTTCATGCACAACCAGGGAGGCAGGTTGTATATCACCATGAGTACCGGCCACGCACTATGTGTACTACTGAGTGTCCCAAAAGGATTGATTGCATCTGTACAAAGCCCGAGCCGAAGATTTCTTGGCTCACTACTGAATTGCGGAAACATTT
>JANTPZ010115377.1:0-14531 GCA_025593235.1 Vachellia pachyceras
TTAATACAAAATTTGGCTCTCAGCATGGTAAAAGGTTTTTAAGGCATCGGTACAGGAAACTGTTGAAATATTACTGCGACATAACAGTTCTTCTAAAGGAAGGATTTTCATGGGATGAAAAACAACAAATTCTAGCAGCTGATGATAGTGTATGGAATGCTTATGTCAAGGTATGTGATTTTGAAGACTCTTAATTTGTGAGTTGGAGAGGGAAGAGGGTTTTATGTAGGGATATATGAACGTATTTAATGCAAGTTTCTTGGGGTTAATTGACTTAAAACTCTTGTAGGCCCATCCACATGCTCGAGCTTATAGAATGAAAACTTTGCCAAACTATCATGATTTGGAATTAATTTTCAGAAACGGATCTGATGATGAGATGAGTAATTTGCATCAGGGTGAAAACCTTCAGGATGTCATATCAGAGATAAATGCTGGTGAGTGACAGCCTACAACTTTCCTATTTGCTGGTTCAAGTGATTGTGTTTAAAAGATTTACAACTTGGTCCATAATAGTCATTACAAACTCTTAGACAATCAACAAGTGCACTTGTCTGTTAATTTATGCCTTCCATAATCCATAGAATTAATGTAATCTGGATCTTTTATTACATGAAAAGATAATCTTCATTGTCCTTGTAAATGAAGTCGTGAACTCAAACGAGGATATTGCATTGCTGTCCTGTAAACTGTGATGTAATTGATGGTGTTATAATTCAAATTTGGTGCTCTTAGATAACTGGAGAACATATCGTTCCACTATAACTTTGTCTTCTCCTGAAAGGTGATGGAAGAGGAAACCACAACACCAGTGGCACAGATCGTACAAGAACACACTGGATACCTCCAATGGATCGTTGCCTCATTGACTTGTTGTTAGAGCAGGTGAAAAAAGGAAATAAATTGGGGCAGACATTCATTACCCAGGCTTGGAAGGACATGATTACTTCTTTTAACAGAAAATTCGAATCTCATCATGACAAAGATGTTTTGAAGAATCGTTTCAAACATTTGAGGAGACAGTACAGAGACACAGACAAGCTTCTTCAGCAGAATGGGTTTTCATGGGATGATGCTCGAGAAATGGTTGTTGCAGAGGATTCTGTTTGGGATGCTTATACAAAGGTGAGCTATTCTACACTAATAAAGTGTCTCATTTTTTTTTGGTAGCTAACAAACAATTGCTGCAGGTACACCCTGAAGCTCGATCACTTAGGGTTAAAACTTTGCCAGGCTACTGCAAATTATGTGTTATATTTGGAGAGGAACGTTTTGATAAAAGATACAGCCTTTTGGCATCTATTACAGACCCTAGTGGTGAATTACCGACATTGTTAACTGGTATGTCTTTTGTGTGACTTCTGTTTGCAAGGCAATTTCTAGGGCAGCTTGTGCTGGGAGATTGAGTGGTCATTGAAAAAAAAAAAAAGTGTAATAGTGTTTTGTTGCCTTCTAGACTGCTTCTTAAGGTTGGACGGCATTGTTTATGTCAGCAACTATTTATTAGCTCCAAGAAAGTTTTTCCAGACAGATCTTTAACTAAATATTGATGGAACTGATTATTGGAAGAGCTGGATTTTAAAACCAGTTTAATATCTTATTTTGGGATGATATAGCAGCTTCTCTATATATGGAGGCCGGGTGCTGTGAAAGATATTTGCATTCTTACGTAGGATTAGGTTCTATGTTAAATTGTGAACTACACCTTGAACTTTGGTTAGAACAAATTGCTCTCTTTTTCCATATTTTTTTTATCTGTTTTCTCTTTGGATGTCCTAACTTTAGTGCTATACGACAAAACTATGGCCTTATAATTTTTTGGTTTCCTTTGTTATCTTTTCTAATTGCAAAATTGAGTAAATAAAAAAATCTGAAACCTGTAGCCTTAGTTATGCATAACCCAAGAGAGCAGAAGTGTGTTAGCAATTATTCGAAAATAGAAATAGTAGTATTATATTAATATTAATTCTCACCCAGTTTACACAGAATTTGTGTTCCTAAAATGACGATGTTTCAGGAAAAAGATAGTAAGTAACATTTCTGTCTATAATATCAATATATTGTGAGAATATTTCTAGGCATACATGACACTGCAATCTTATCCTATGCCACTAATTCATAACAATTGTTTCAAAATGTTGATTAGTGTTAATTTGGTTGGTATTCATTAGAGTTAGTTAGATGATGTTCTGAATGCTCATGGATATATTGTAATTCAAAGGTGAAGAGAAGAATGCCAGTTTTCCTCGTGTTAATGATGCAGCCTCTACAATGGAGTGGACAGAGTTTATGGAATGCTGTTTCATTGACTTCATGATTGAGCAAGTAAATCAAGGGAATATAATTGGAAATAGATTCAATCAGCAAGCCTGGGCTCATATGATCAAATCATTTAGTGCTAAATTTGAAGTTCCATGTGATAAGCAGTTCCTTGAAGATCGATATTTTTGCTTGATGAAACGACATGATGACATCAGCTGTCTACTCAATCATGATGGATTTGCGTGGGATGAAACGCTACAAATGGTAATTGCCGAGAATGATGTCTGGGAAGCCTACATCAAGGTATATTCTTTCCTCCATCCACACTGCTCCCTGATATATTTTGGCTGCTGTCTATATGTTGCCTCCTGTTGGTGCTTTGAACCCCCCCCCCTTGCCCCTTGATCTCTCTGCTTTCATGACAAGACTACATTTGGAATTTATTTTGTAAGTCTAGTGTGTCTCGCAATCCTGTTTTACTCCAACATATCAATGTCTGATGTCTGTAGGACCACCCGGATGCCATCTCATATAGAAACCGGTTTTTGGATCCATATGATGACTTGTGCAAAATTTTTGGACATAAAGCATCAGATGCAAGGGTCAGTACTCAGGGTGAGATTCAGTGGCTGGAAGCAGACAATATTACTATTGAAATAGATATGGATGGAACGTGTGGAAATATGATTCTGACTGACAATAGTGAAATATCAGGTCAGGATGCGGAGAGGCCAAGAGAAAAGGGTATAAATAGAGCTTCTAGAAATTCTGCTGTGCTGGGCAACACTGAAATAGGAGAGCAAGATAGCCAAAGACCAAACGAGTTGGATCCGGATGATCGGGCTGTGACTGGCAACACTGAAGTATCAGACCGAGATATAGAAAGACTGGATGAGATTGATATGGTTGGAACATCTGGAAATTTGGTTACAACTGCCAATGCTTTAATGTCAGGCCCAGGTATGGATTGTCCTGGGAAAATAAGAAGGGATGGACCATCTCGATATGAAGTCGTGACCGGAAACACAGAAACATCAGGCACAGATAAAAATGTGTTGATGAAACTTAATATAGGCAAAACGTCAAAAAAATCAGTGGTGACTGGCAGCATGGAACTAAAAGATTGTGGTAAAAAAAGGCCCGGCGAAATGCCATCTGACTCCAGGCCTCTTGACAAAAAACCAAAGAATGACCAGAGAATACGAAAAGCTTTATCTGATATGGCGGACGCAGTCAAAAAACTGATGAATAAGAAAGAGAAAAACAATGATAGATCTTTTCAAAATGCTATAGGTGCGCTCCAAGCTATGCCAGACATAGATGAGGAGTTGGTAATGGATGCTTGTGATCTGTTGGAAGATGAGAGAAAGGCAAAGACCTTCTTAGCTTTGAATATTCCTCTCCGAAAGAAATGGTTGCTGAGAAAGCTGCGTTCACAGTAGTTGCCTACCATGCTTGTCCAAGTTAAAGCAATTTTTTGAAGGTTCTGAAACTGGATCGAACCTTTTCTTTTCGCGGGTTACTCTGGTATAGTCATAGGAACAAACCACAGGGAATTATGATTTTGTACATTTCAGCACGAAACTCAGTATTTTAAAGCTTTCTTTGAAAGATTTTGAAACAGGTCGAGCTTTTTCGTTGGGTCTGAATCGAATGGTTATCGATGAAGCTTTCCTGTGATGTTTCCCCAATCACATCGCACGCAAATAACGAATGAACCAGCCATGCCTCAGTCTCTTGTAAAAACCCGCCACCCCCTCTCTTGCTTTTTTTGGGGCTTTTCCAAAAATCGGTGCTATGGGAAAGGCTGGCGGTAATGATCAAGCTCCCGTTGAAATCACGAAGTTTTGGTACATCTTCCCTCCAATCCCCTTAGCAGTTTGGTTTCTCCGATGGTTCGGTTTAGGCTATACCCTGTCTGTGATCTGCTTGTTGAGGTGGCTCTATTTTGTAGTTTCATTTGGTGGCCTCTCTAGTTTCCAAAAACCCGAACTAAAACCTTGTGAAAGGCTAGATATGAACGTCAATGGAAAACACGGATGAAGTCTCTAGATCAAAACCATCAGATTTTGTGCATCAGATATTCAGATGCTTCTGGGTCGCCAGCGTCCCGTGGGGTGGTTAAATCTGTGGGTAGTATTTCACCCAAACACGATCCATACCTCTCTTAATGGTAATTTTTTTCACCCTGCTAAAAACATGCCTTGAAATCATGCAGGATCTACCATCACCAAACTGGACAAGTCATTAATCATCATTTATTTCTACCCAATTTTTTATAAAAAAATTTCGCTTCATTTTTTAAAATTTATATGTTTAGCAACAGCTTTTTTTAGTTGAAAGTCTGTTAACTTAATATTTCAGCATTTAGTAACTTTCTTCAAAATACATTTTGAGCAAAAAAAATTCATTTTGACAGAATCCAACATTTATGCATTATATCAAAATACATTCTTCCAACAGTTTTTCAAATAGGTACATAATAAAATGTTAACTTTTGTCACTTGAAAGTATTACGTCATATTTGCTTCTGTATCTAGTGTAATCATATAATTTAAACATCGAAAAGCATCTATTTAGGAGATAATTTTGCAGCCTGAAACGTAATGCATTATCACATTGAGTTTAATGTGTATCATTTAAAAATATGCCACGAGCAATGCACTTGCTATCTGGCCAATCAAACCACACTGGCTATAGGTGAATGGCATATTAAAACCTGGGAGATCCTGTGCAACATAATTCGGCCAGTCAGTGATTGAACTCAGATTCAGCGATGCACTTCTTCAATCACACAAACTCCAGAATTCAAATAAGGCCAAGTTTTCTATATAGTGTTGGCGATGAGGATACAGAAAACCAAGCCGATAGCTGTGCTTCGTCTGACGCTTCATCAGCACTGTACTATTCGTATAGATTAATTAAAAATATGTGCTAAAAGCAAGTAGCCATTTCGTACTACGCAGCATACTCATCACCTCTGTTGCCCACATTGACACTTCATAATTCTCTTTACAGATTGCCAGCAATTAGAGGTCTGAGGTACCTCATACATCAATCAATGTGCCAATTTCTTCAAATGTTGAAAGGTCTTTTGTTTAATCCATTGTCGGTCATACGGCAGGTATGCCTGGATTGAATGATCATAGCTGCATGTAGAAGCAAAACGGTAACATCAGTCATTGCCAAGACAAAACAAGAAGAAATCAAGACAAAACATTGAAGATCGAATATGCACAACTTGAGTTATTACAATAGGCCATCTCGTTTGTTATTTTTCCCATGAAACTAGACCAAAGGTAGTGGGGCCAGTATGTAATACAGCAATTTCGTCATCCGTTTTGCATAATGTTCTTACAGACGCTTTTTAAGCGTCTTGGAGATAAAAAGGTGAAGGGCTCCGATAATTACGTTTCCTCCAACCATGGATTCTCAGCATTTACACGCTAATACCATGTCAATGCAATGTTTGATGTGGGGGAGGTGGGGAGGGAGCGTAATGAGATGTGAAAAAAGGAGGGGGGCAGGGTGAGAGAGAGATACACTAGAGCACTCATGTCTGCAAGACCATCTATGAAGTTGTAGAGATCAGCAATATCATATGAGAGATTTCTGATGGCCGGATTTAACTCCTTAAGCTTCCTTTCATATAAAGCGCAGATACCTGAATAAGTACAAGGATGTTCATTAACTTCAAAATTGGTAGACTCCCTGGGTCACCGCAGTTACATATTTTTCATCATAAATAGAATGCACAAATGAAATCAAATGTCAATTGTAAATTGAACACCAAGTCTTGCAGCGCTAGATATACGTGTGAATTTGTGTTTGATAATGAATACCAATTCAATAAAAAATGCAAAAAGGATGTGACTGGAAAGTTCAGAAGCAACACAACTCTTGAGAAGGGTCTGAGATTCTAAATTATTAAACCACAAAAGATAATAATTTTATTCCTTGCTTCCAAATTAACACTGAATTAATTATACTTCCCAGTCCTGGAATTCATCGTTGCCGGGCCACAGTTAAAAACTAAAACATTACAAGGACAAGGGAAACAGAGAAAACTAACCATGTGGCAAACCCCAAGTAGAACCTTTGTAGAGAAAAAAGAAAAGGGCAAAAAAAAGGAAAATAAATATAAAGGATCTCTTTCCAAGACCAGTAGTAATATTGACACTAAAATTTTCATTTTTAATACACCTCGGAAAGAAGTATTATATTATTAATGCAGCGACCACTGTTGCAGACATCCATACTAACTCAAATATACAGCATGGGATATGGCTAGTTACATTATTTTCCACCTATAGCCTCAAAACATGGCTCCATAGGTTGATAATGAAAACAGGGAAGTTGAATAAGCAGCATTAAAAAAAAAATTGGCATAGAAACCCAAGAAACCACCCAACTTTTCTTTCAAAGTATAAAGTACCACATATCCAAATTAACAGAATCACAACGCAGAATAGCATCATAACAAAATCAAGATATTAAGGAAGAAGTGTTCAGCAGGAGCACATCATAGCCTCTAGGCTAACATGAATCATATCTATCTCCAATCTCCATTGTTTAAACCTAAAGATATAAACAGTCTACAGGGATATCACTTTTCCCATTTCTCTCATAAAAAGAGAAATATATTTATGCATTCTTCTCTTCATTCCATATATCACTTGTTATTAACAAATTATAATGGGGAAAAAGTTAACATTTATAACCTGAGACATCAAACAAAATTTCAATAATCACACTTACAAAGCATTATGTATACATGATAAACTGCAATCCATGAAATAACGCAGTTTAGCATAACAAAGCCTTTCTCCCATTTAAATTTCCATTTTTATCTGTAGATGTATGTTGATGTTCACTATATGAAATTTATGTCACTGTCTGACTAAATAATAGTTTGACCAGAAACCAAATTTACCAGGTCATAGAGTATTCTGATTATATAGATAAGCGGCTTTCTTTTGAATATTCACAAAAAAAAAACAAGAATTTCAACTCTCATAGAAGAAAATTTCTCAAGACATTCCTGACTTCTTTTCAATTCGCAAAGTTGAATATCAAAGAGAACATAAGAGATGTCTATTTTGATGTCACAATATTAAATTAGCTTGAGAATAAGAAAGCAAAGCAAAGATACTGGCAACAAACATGGTTATGAGGATGATAGGATTCCCACGGCAAGTAATACCCATATGTAAGACATACCATCCACTGCCTGACTTATTGACTCATAATCCATAAATGTCCTAGTTGCCCTGCTCTGAGAGGTCTGCATTAAAATAATTGTGTGTCGATTCGCCTAAATAAGATGCCAAAAAACAGATATATAGTTAGTACATGGGGAAGTTACAAAAATGAGATTAATTCTTTAGTCACAGATGAAAGGTTAAAACACAAATCATATGCTGACATTTACCAACTTAACTTTTTCCCCCACAAGTTTTAAGTTGAAGGAAATCATTTCGATACCGATGGACCTAAATCGTACTATGCTGGAAATGAAGGCTAGATGTCGCCAACAACGTGAATATGGAAATCGACTAATAATGCGACCTACACAACATTTAGGTCAGAATAGAACCCAGCTGCACTCGTAATTTCACCTTAGCTTAGCAGGAAAAAATTTAAGTCAGACGGACCACTAGTACACTTGCGCAAAGTGCAAAGTAATGTTGCGTCCAAAGCATTGCCCTGAAGTCCTAATAAGCATCCCACTAGCACAACAGTCAAGACAATCCCTGACTGCCCAAACCATACCTTCCCGGTTCCAAAAAAAGAAAACCTAGCTACTATTCTTCTCCATATTTTTTCCTAGAGATCATACTAGGGATTTGCATAGCCCTGATTTATTTCATAATTGCGAAGTTGATGAAAACTTTACCATGAGAGAAAGACGGTGAGCGGTGGAAGTCGACGGAGGGAGTGTCGGATGCAGCTGATGGCGCCGTTCGCGGGAGCTACGCAAGGTACCAATATATACTGTGAGATAGTGTTGATCTGTTTGTCTTTCACGTTTAGCTAGTAAATTGCCAAAAACAATAATACGGACATAAAAAGTAAATCAACAGTGAAGAAAATACATGTGGCTCCTTGTCAGACTAAATAATAAAGAAAAAAAAATTCATTTATCGGTACCTATATTTTTCTTCAATTTTTAATTTGGTGCATGCATATTTTTTCTTTTAATTAATTTATAAATTTATTTTTTTTACTGTCATTAACTCTTATAACTTTGTTCTGTTAGTATAGTTAGCCTCTATACAAGAATTAACGTTGCTAACAGTGTATAATTAAAGTATTTAATTAAGCGAAAAACGCACAGATATCGAAATGAAAATTGGAGAAAAGCACATTGGTTTTCCCAATAATAAAAATATTTTGTACCGTGTTTTTTATATTGGAAGGATAATGCCAAGTAATGGGTTTTCCCAAATTGTGACTGCCAATCCTGTAAGTTTGCTTCTTTATACATTTTGGCTAACTTACTGGGTGATACAGAGGTCTATAACAAACTTGTTCTCCAAAATTATGGTAGAATCAACAATGATATGATAGGTTATCTCTTACTGTCGCTGCTACACATCTATGTATCTGACTTTTAATACCCATCTGTACTGATTGATACATTGTTTTTTTTTGTGAGGATTGATACATTGTTTTATTATGGATATTTTTATAGGTGGAGCTTTGTGATGAAGATGAGTTTTTGGTGCTAGCATGTGATGTGATATGTTATGTTTCTTAAAGTCTTTATGCTTTCATGTGTTGGCTTCTATTGGAAATTTATTATGTAGTTTTACTGCATAAAAGATGCTTACAACAATAACAAGCCTTATCTCACTAGGGAAAATGATATTAGGATGAGAGAAGATTCTTGTTTCTTGTTTAACATATGGTAGTTTTGCTCATACCAACGTGTGGGGTGATCCTCCGAATGGCAAGATGCGACTCATGTCTTTACATGCTGCCATTACCAATTTTGTTCATTGCTTTTCATTTATCTACAAAGCATACATGTGGTTTCTGGATTTGGCTTTTGGACAATTTCATGTTATACTTCCCCTGGAATCAGTCTTTTAATCAAATCCTTGAATTTTTGTGATGGGATCTATTTCTGATTTATTTCGGGATTGCTTATCAAGCCAGCAATTGGTAGATTACGTGCATGAACAACTGCTCTCAGTAAGTCTGTTTTTTCTTAACAAATATTCTGCTTAGTTTAACCGATCGCCACCATTCTTCTCCCCAAAAGAACATAGATATTTTGTAACCAAAATAGCTTTTGGGGAAAAAAATTTTGCTTGGACAAAATCTCGATTTTGAGGTAAAACTTAGGTTTTAAAACCAAATCTAAGTTATAGAATTGGTTTCCAAAAAAACCCTTAATAGGGCTTTTGGGTGCAGCTGTTCATGAGTGTGATGTATGCAATGTGGAACACTGGTTTGAACATGTCCGGATGGTCGTTATTTCTTTTACATATTGCATTATTGTGTCACACTTGTTTAGATAACGGTAAAAGTTAGTTTTCCAACGTAATCTGTACTTTCACGTTAGAGAGAATGGCACAAGTTTGTGCATATCTATCTATTTGTCTACATGTTAATTGCACGCACCCTGCTGGCCATCCTGGCACATATAAAATTCGAAATTTTGAACCGAACAATCTGAGTGATTTTGGTTGAAGGAAAATTTTCAACTATACGATAATTTAGAAAATAAAAGGAGAATAAGCTTTTAAGGGAGAAATGTAATTATCAAAGAGGTAAGTAAGTACGATGAGAGACAAATTTCAGGACGATGATATGTCTATGGTATTGTGTTATTGTTATTGAGATTTTTTTTAGTGATTATATTTATTTTTTAGACTTCAAAGTGAATTTTCCGGAAAAAATAAAGAAAGAAATTGAAAAGCAGCCAGGGATGTTTTCAGGGAATTTATCAGAGTTCGTAGGCGCAATGGAAATATCGTAAATTTCTTTTTTTTTTCCTAGTGAATTTCACTTGATTGAAAAATAAACGTATATATTAAATGCGGATTCGCTTTAGGTATCCACAGGAAGAGATGGGTATTTGTTTCCATTTCCAAATCAAAATCGACGAAGATAGTCTCGAATCATGATCACGAGAATCCCTAATATTCTGGAGGGTAATTTTGGAATTGAAGATACTGAGTCCGTTTGGTAAAACGGTGGAAAAGTACTTTTACCATTTACGAGATAAATGTGTAAATGAGATTATCTCGTTTTGCAGAAAAACACTGTTGAACGTGCTTTTGGAGTGTTGAAAAGCTTTCCCAAACACCCCACTGTTTTGGAAACTCAAGTCAGAACGATATGGTCGTCCCGATATCATATGACGGTGTTCCTGTAATTTCATCCCGCGCTTTGTTTCCTACAACCTACAAAAGGGTCATCACTCGGAATAGATCCGGGAAAGATTTAAAGATTATCAAATCTAATATTATATATTTAAATTAATTTAATTTTAATTTAATTTAATTTAACAATATCTTAAAATTTAATATGAATTTATTTTAATTTGATTTAGCAGTATCTTCATTTTTTATTTAATTGTATTTGATTCTCTTATCCTAATTTTAAATTCAAACGAGGTTATAAATAAGACTCACATATCTCTTTTGTTTTGTTAACAGTTTTTATTTAGAAATAACTTCTTTTCCGATCTGATCTATATTGTTTCTCTATAGTATCTCTCCCTCCCTACTCCTAGATATCTTCTCTTTCCCCTTCCATGTTTTGCACCACCTGATCACCATTCCTATTCACTTAAGGTTACAACTGCAAGCCCATGAGCGATTAATCTTCTGCCTTTTCTGCGTTCAGGCCTTCTCATCTCTCTCTCTCTCTCTCTCTCTCTCTATAATGGTAACCCGGCCTCGCTGCACTATATTTTCCACTACGTAGAAAAACAAAATAAATTTAAAACAACGCGACGATTCAAGGAAGGCAAAGCTCTCTATCTACGTATATCTTCCTCCATTCTCCTCCAACCACAACTCACCTTCATAAATAACAGTCCTTTGCTTCCCTCAATTGTTATTCCTTCCTTTTTCTGGGCTCTGTTTTCACATGCATATATAGAATCCTTCTGTCTTTGCCTCCAAATACTTATAATTGACTTTACACTCGGGAGAAACACGGTTTTATTCCTGCAACTCCCATTTGAAACCTTGCCCTGCGACTCTCTTATTTTGCTCCTTCCGTTGAAAATTCAAAAAATTGAAGGTTGAGATGAAAAGGGGTTTTGTTAATTCTCATCAATTTTATGGCTCCCTTGATGATGGGAAGGTTAAGCACAAATACCATTGTTTGTTGGAAGATTTTCTGGAGTTGCAGAAGGTTAGAGTTCTATTGCAGTTTTTAATTGTACTTTTAGAATATTGAGCTTTCAGTTAATTTTGCGTTTCTCCTGTGAGTCTAATAGTTGTCTGGAAACCAATTCTAAAACCTATGTTTAGTTTCAAAACTTAGATTTTACCTTAAAATCGTGGTTTTGTCCAAACAAATTTTTTTTCCAAAAGCTATTTTGGTTACAAAACCTCAGTTTGAACTTTGAAACGTAGGTTTTAAAATCTATATTTTCTCTTTCCTACTTTTTCTTTCTTTCTCTTTCTTCTTTCCTCTTTCCTACCCACTTTTTTGCCTTGAAATCCGTAAAAGCTAATAACTTCACAGTGCCTGTTTGGGAAGCCATTTTCCCAAACGGTGCACGTAAGCCGAGACAAAACCATCTCGAAATCTGTAAAAACCATCTCGAAATTCATAAAAAATATCTTGAAATTCGTAAAACCATCTCGAAATTCCCAAAATGCCTCAAAATCTGCAAAATACATTTTCCCAACGGAGTTCCCAAACAAGCACACAAACATAAATCACTTTTCAAAACTTAGATTTTACCTCAAAATCTGTAAAAACTATTTTCTAAAACCTAAATTTCACCTTGAAATATGTAAAAACTATTTTTAAAATCACATCAGAAAAACTCTAAATATGTGAGTCTCGTATAATTGTTGTTATCCAGTCAAATAGTCAAAGCTAACAGCTGTCATTAAACAAGTAAGAGTGTTAGCCGTCAAATATATTGTACCAGACTCAATATTATTCAGTGTGATCCAGAATTACAGTGCATTTCTCCTACACTCTGGCTTCTGGCACTTCCGGTTTTGATAGTATGTGTTCCATGCTATATTTTGTGTCGCCGCTTATATTATGTTTTTTTAATATCCTAAAAGCTCTCATTTTCAATCCATTTGCCACTTAAGCGAAATAATTGAGGGAAGTAAATTGTTCTGTCTGTGTTTGAAATTTTGTTCGCATGGCTACGTTGAAGGGTTCTGAAAGAAAATCTCCGTTTTTTACTCCATTATAGTTGGACTACATTTTATTTTGACTTTTATCTAGTAACATTTCAAGGCTCGAAGCGAGAAGATTATCTTTTAGGTTTGGTTGGGGTTTTATCTTCTCGAGTACGCATTGATTTTAGATTAGGATCTCAAATTCATTACCTTTTATTTTACAACTGTTGTGACAGGAGTTCGTTTCAAAGAAAAAGAAATTGCAAACTCAAAAGCAAAAGAGAGATGCTTGTAGAAGAAGTTCGGTATGGAACACAACGAGTTCTCTTATGGTAACTGTACTTTCTTAGTTTCTGTATAAATTGAGACTCTCTGCATTATGTCTTACTGCTTTCAGGTTCTTGAGGCAACGTCATAGTTATCTAACCAAGTCACATTTAAGCAAAGTTGAATCAGAACTTTGTGTTAATCAACACGCTGATATCCCTGATGTGCCCATAAGGAGGGATCTGAATCACATTATCAATAAGGTATTGACTTTCCTGGAAAATCCAACTTCCTTTCTCAAATTTATTTTGTGCAGATGCTTGAGCAGTCTTCCCACCATAAGAGTGAATCTTTTTGTACAATGAGGTGGTGATGGATGAAGGGGATAGTAGTTTTACATAGGACTTTGTTTCGATTCACTTCCTTTTAAAACAGTCAATCATGGATCAGGAAGGAACAGGGAGGGAGATGCTGACGAGGATGAAACCATGCATAAAAAAGAAGCTGAGCAACTGCTTACCAATTGACGATAAAAGCGGGAAGAGGAAAGTATCGTGGCAAGATAAGGTTGCTTTGGGAGTCTGAGTTTCTTTGAAGGAACAAGCGACAACACTTTGTTTGGCCGAGGAAGAACCTGCCATTTGTTTCAAGTTGCTTATACCTGCGAGTCTCCAAAATCGAGGCCGTTAAATTTTGTCCAAGCAAATATCTGATTTGGCATCAATATTTTGTTGAAGAAATGCAGCGTGTAAAGTTATTCACTAAGAGATTTGTTACTGATTTGGTTTATCAGTGCTTTTCAATAAGAGATTATTTGTTTTAGAATACTTCCATGGGCCTTTCTCAAATCTATTATAGGGGGAAGTCCTGCTTCTATTATCATTCAGGGGATTCATAAATCCAGGGATCAGACGTTAGTCCTTCTTATTGCATAAGGTTGACTTTCCTGCCCACAACATAAGAGAACCGATTTAAATTTTAAATACGTGAATCACTGCAACGTTTCGAATAATATTCTGTTTACACTGAAAATGTCAGCTAACATTTCATTATATCTAAAGCTTGTGCTTTTCCATTCAGCTCAGTAATTCTCTAATTACACGCTATTTGACAATTTCTAATCATGTTTACAAATTGTTCATCTGAAGTAGTCACAAATAAGGGCAGCAAAGAACTTGAAAAGGCTGTACATACTAATTAGCACGAATAACTGCAACTTTCTTACAAACTTCATCTTTTTGAATCTTTGTGCAATACTATCTCGCATCAGTTTGTTCCTCCTCCAAGTATGTAAGATGAAGGCCACATGTACATAAATTGGGAGCGTAGTGTCACGGGGCTAGTCTTTCGACCCGCGCGGCACTTAACAACCTTGCTCTGGATGTTGCCAAGTAAGCCTAACTCGAATAGAAAGAAGGATGCTTGGCTAAGTTGGGAAGAAGAGAATGCTTGAGGCAAGGAAGAACTTAAGAACTTGGAGAATATGAGAGAACTCTTGTATTTGGGAAAACTCTTGGATGGTTTGCAAATGAGGAGGGGAGTGGTATTTATAGCCAAACTTCCACCTCCTTACTATTCCCACCTCCTTAATGGACGGTTGGGATTGAATCGATCCTACGGTTAAGATCTATTCTCTAGAATTCTCCTTACAAATATCTAGATATTTACATG
>JANTPZ010115378.1:0-10150 GCA_025593235.1 Vachellia pachyceras
TTGTCATGCTCTTATTGGCCATCATAAAGTGCTCATCATGGCTGTAAAAATCTGATTCCCCTTTGGTTACTCTAACCAAACTGGATCCCATTCGGTTACTTTTACCGATTACGTGTTTTATCGGTAAACTTAACTTTATTCCGACAAATCTTTTTCTACTTTTCTGGGGATGTTTTCTTTCTCATTAAATCTTCATATTTTCATCTTGAAGATAACAAAATTATTATTCCAAAAATACCCCTTGATTACCTCAAATTTTACAGGATTATTTTATCTTGTCCAAAATCCCTGAAACGGAGCAATCGGAGAGCAAATTTCTTTTAGGACCTTGAAAAATACTACATTTTTCACTGATTCCATAGTCCTTTTCCTTTTTCCAAAATTTCCTTTAGACTGTCCAAAATTAATTTTTGAAATAATTTTTTTCGGGGATTTTTGGGTATTTTTCGGGTCTTTTCCCAATTTTTAGGAAAATCGCTTTAATCGTATACCTTGTAATAATTTTATTAATTACTATATCAGTCACTGATCACCGATGTGGGTCCTGAATCTTTGAGTTACAACTTAGATTTCTGTCTATAGAATTTTGAAGGGTAGAAAGCAGAAAATAATTATTTTTTGAGGTATTAGGAGACCTCAATCAGTTGAGTTTAGAATACAGAAAAATAAAGTGAATTTTATAGTATTTTATAAAATTATTGCCCAGTATACAATAAAGGCGAATTCTCATATCAGAGGGAAAAAGACCCAAAAACCCTAGAAATATAATTTTCTTTAAAAATTAATTACAGACAATCTGGAGGGCAAATCGGGAAAAGGAAAAGGACTTGAGTATCAGTGAAAATTATAGTAATTTTTAATGTCCTAAAAATAAATTACCCTCTCAGCACGTTTTTCAGGGGTTTGATAGGGAAGAAAAACCCTGCTTATTTTGGATGAGTTCCAGGGGTATTTCTAGGATAAATATTTTTCCATATGAGTGAGAAAAATATGGAGATTAAAAGAGGAAGAAAACATCTTCATAAAAATAGAGAAAAATTTACCATAATAAAGTTACTTTTACCGGTTTAAGTTGTAACCCAATGAAGTAACCAAGCGGTAACCGATTTGGTTAGTGTAACCAAGTTCCAATCAGATTTTTTTAACACAATGTGCAGCCATTAAATTTCACTTTATGAGAGCCAATAGGATTGAAGCACATGTGGATGTGGTGTTGCAATATCAACCATTGATCAATCTTTAATTAGAAGAATAAATCCTAGCCCTTGATTTCATTATGAGAGATTAATCAAGTCAGATTTTTCTCATCTTCTCTAGCGATTTTCACACCAAAAACAGAAGAGAAAAGAGAGGGAGAGTGACGCCATTGAAGAAGAGAAGGAGGAGCAAAATTCACAAGAAAATCCAAGGTAAAAGCTTCTTCCATGCAATCCTATACCTTTCTTAGTCCTTGCAACCTCCTCTACCTTTTCCATGGATTAGTTTCTTGATTAAAGCTCTCTTTCTCAAGATTGAAAGTTTGGATTCTTGAGTTTGAAAATGGAAAAGAGAGGGTTTTAGAGGTAGCAAATGGTTGCAAGTTCCTCCTTGTGTAGTAAGGAGTAGTTTAATGCATGTTGTTGGTTGATTTAGTTGTTGTGTAAAATTTTAGAAAGCTCAAAGTTTAGGGGAGATGCTGTTCAAAATTTGTTTTGCATGGGGAGAGTTGTATTTGAGTTAGATATGCATGAAAAGTGGTTTGGAAGCAAGGATAAGCAAGTATACATGGATAAAGTTTAAAAAAATCCAAACTTCCCTCATAGTTCTTTTTTTCGGCTGATTCAAAAGAAATAGAAGGAGTGGGATTTTGATGATTTTGATGCTTCCAATGGCTTTAGAAGGCAAATTTGTGTAGGGTAAAAGTTAGAAAAGGATTTGAGAAGTATTTGAAATCATAAGAACACGTTTCAAATTTTTAAGGGTCTTAAAAGAGCAATAAATGGAATATTCCGTTTTTGTAGTTTTCTTGTATGGTTGATGGCTAGAAATTCATGAATATGTTACTATATGATGTTTAGGAAGTTGAGAAATCAAAGAGCCTATTGGGAAAGTGGAACAAGAAAGCTTTAAAGTCCAAGCTAAAAGCTAAAAAGACAAGGTAGCAAAACCCTCTAACCTTAAGCTAAATTGCTTTGGAAAAATGTGCTTAATTATGCATGACTTGACAAGAAGCATTATGAGTACTCAAGCATTATGATTCAACACTCGAGTATTTGATTCTTTTTCAAACACTTTCATAAAATACTTGAGCAGTGTATCAAAGCATTGAACTTTTCTTTAAAAATTATCAAACAATACTCGAGCATTGAATGGATTATGCTCGGCGCTGCTGTTCTGACAGCTTTATATCTGACATACTCAACCTATGCTACACACCTACTTTCCTTATCCGTGTAACAACATTTTGAATACTAACTACTCTCATAAATGCAGAAGCTTAAGACATTAAATGAGGAAATAAGCACAGGCATAGTCCAAGGCTCGGAGACTTTAACGTTCTTCTGCAACATTCGTCGTTGTCTGACTGAGCAGCATTAAATGTCATTAATGGAGAAACCAAATGGTCGATGTTGAGAGTAACGTCTATTAAATGGAGTCTAACGGACATTCAAGAACTTCTCAACTATAAAAGCCCAGGAATTCAATACAGAGCATGATGAACTTCCCGAGCATTAAAAGCTATTCATTTCATTCTCTGTAATCCATTTAATTTCTTGCTGTACTTCATTATTTGCCATCTACTCTTTTAAGAGAGGCTTTCTTGTGCAAAAACACTTTCTAACCTGTGAGAAACTCAAGGTTGGGACTTTGAGTCTATTAGGTTGAAAGAGAGATAGAAAACAGTGAGTGTACTACTCTGTTTTAGTGAAAAGAGGAAGGGGGAGTAGATTCCGACTTGTGAAGCCTTAGTTGGTTGTTGATAGTGGATTTGGAAATCTTAGGGGTGCTCTGAGGATTGGACGTAGGTCAAGAAGACCGAACCAGGATAAATCTCTGTGTTCATCTTTCCTCTTCACTCTCGGTGACTTTATTTTTATCTTTGTGTTTTAAAATGTTAAATTTTTAATTTGACCAATTCATCCCCCCTCTTAGTCAAATCCTATTCTAACATTTGGTATCAGAGCAGGTCTCTTGTGTAAAGAACTTAACAATTTCAAGGAAGATCCATAGCAGGATTTGGCGAACACATTATAGCTGATGGAGCATTAATCACCAGACCTCCAGCTTTCAACAGCCAGAAATTTTCTTTCTGGAAAATCAAATTTCAAAATTTCATATTGGCAACTGACTTTGATTTATGGGATGTTTTTGAAACAGGAAATATCGTGCCAATGAAAAAGGACAAAGATCAGCTGGTTATTAAAACTAAAGCAGAATTTGATGAAGAAGATAAGAAAAAGATGTTGCTAAATAGAAATGTTGTTTTAATGTTGCAATCAGCATTAAATGAAGATGCCTTCTTTAAAGTCTGCACCTTGCCTTCTGTTAAACACATGTGGGAAGCACTTGAGATAGCTTACAAAGGCATAGAGGCTGTAAAAGAAAGCAGAGTCAATATGCTGACTACTAAGTATGACTTACTCAGAATGAGAGATGAAGAAACTATTGGCGAATTTCAAATGCGTTACATTCATCTCATCAACACACTGGTAGCCCTGGGTAAAACATATGATCAGCGTTCCCAAGTAAGAAAAATATTAAATGTCTTGTCTAGCAAATGGGAAGCTAAGGTCACAGCTATAGAAGAATCCCGTGGTGAATCAATGACCTCAGTTGTAGCTCTTTTTGGAAGTCTTGCTGAGTATGAGAGCAAGCAAAAGTTCAAAAAGGAGTTGTCTAACATTGAAGACAAGAAAAAGAAAGGGCTGGCTCTCAAAACCATCAAGGAGAAAGAAAAGGAGACTGAAATGAGCATGAGGAAGATGATGTGGAGGATGACGTATGTACAGAAAGGATGAAAACTTCCGAAGGCCACAAAAAAGAACATCAAGTAGAATCATATGTTATGAGTGCAACAAGCCTGGACCTGTCAGAGCTGATTGTCCACAGTTAGCAGCTCAAAACAAGGAAAAAGAGAAGAAGAAGCCAAGATTCATCAAGAAGAATAAGGCATACGTATCAGGCATCTGGGGAGATAGCTTAGAGGAAAGGAGAGTGAAGCTGAAGAAGAGGCAAACATCTGTCTTGTGGCTCAGGAAGAAGAGTCAGACATAGAAGAGGTAATTGCTGAACCTAGCTATGATGAATTACGTCATGAATATGATGAAATGCATATTGAGTTACTTAAGTTTGCTAAAGAATTATCTTTTCTGAGAAAAAGGGTTAAAGAACTTGAGAAACCAGTTGAAACACCTGTTGCCATCAATATCTGCTCAAAATGTGACATTTTGAAAAGTGAAAATGAGAAGTTATCCAAAAATCTTCAGAAATTTACTCAAGGCAATGAAATTCTTCAAGTAATTATGAATAACCAAAAATTTACCAATGAGAAAAGTGGTATAGGATATACTCCTCAAAATGATTTACACAAAGGGAGGAAAAAGAATGGCAACAAGAGTTATTTGAACTATTTTCAAAAGTCTGTTCATTCATCAGAACCATTTGTATTTTGTAGTTACTGCAATATAAAAGGACATCGAACGAGAAACTGTTATTTCAGTAAAAATAAAACTCTAGGCACCTATAAATGGGTACCAAAAGGAACTTATGTTCCAAAGGCACCAATCACTAACCCAAGAGGACCCAACAAAACTTGTGTTCCTGAGACAACTAAATGATTTTCTTACAGGTTTATCTTAAAGCATCCAAATCAAACAAATGGTACATTGATAGTGGATGCTCAAGACACATTACAGGTGACAAAAGTAGATTTGTCAGCCTGAAAGCCAAGGATGGTGGAAAAGTAAGCTTCGGAGGAAATCAATCAGGAAGAATTATTGGAATAGGTGAAATTGCTAATGCTAATGGAGCTTCTGTAAAAGATGTATATCATGTGGAAGGACTTTGACATAATCTCCTCAGTGTAAGCCATAGTACAGACAAAGGCAACTGGGTAATATTTGACTCTGAAGAATGTTTCATCATTAACAAGAAAGATCTTCCCATTGAAAAAGAAAAGCTGAACATGCAACTCAGAGCTCCTAGAGATGGTAACTGCTATACTATTGAATTAGAAAAGAACTTTACAAATTCTTGTTTAATCATTCAAGATGATGAAAGTTATCTTTGGCATAAACGTTTAGCACATGTTAACATGAATCAACTTGATCGATTAATGAAGAATGAACTAGTTCAAGGGCTTCCAAAACTCAAATTCAAAAATGATTTGGTATGTGATGCTTGTCAGTTGGGAAAACAAACTAAATCATCTTTTAAATCAAAAATAGAGCTTTCGCCTAAAAGGCCTTTTGAACCGCTTCACATGTATTTAATGGGTCCAGCTAGAGTAAAAAGTTTGGGAGGAAATCTTTACACATTAGTAATTGTAGATGATTACTCTAGATTCACATGGACCATATTTTTGTCTTCAAAGAATGAGACTTTTGAACTATTTACCATATTTGCCAAAAGGGATCAAAATGAGAAAGGTATTCTATCATTTCCATTAGAACATATCATGGAGGAGAATTTGAAAATGGAGAATTTGCAGCATACTGTGAAAGTGAGGGAATTGATCACAATTTCTTAGCCCTAAGAACTCCTCAGCAAAATGGAGTGGTGGAAAGGAAAAATAGAGTGCTTGCAAACATGGCACGTGCAATGATGACAGAGAAACAAGTGTCATAAGTTTTCAGGGTTGATGCTCTAAACACAGCTTGCTACATCTTAAACAGAGCATACATAAGGCCATCACTTGGAAAGACACCATATGAGCTATTCAAGGGAAGAAAACCAAATATGTCTCATCTGCATGTCTTTGGAAGTAAATGCTTCATTCACAATAATGGTAAGGATAATCTTGGTAAGTTTGATCCTAAGTCTGATGAAGGTTTATTCCTTGGTTATTCAAATAGAAGTAAAGCATATAGAGTTTTTAATAAACATACTTGTGTGGTAGAAGAATCAATTCATGTAGTGTTTGTTGAAACTAATCCTCCTACAAAATCTGATGTTTATGAAGAAATTATTATTTCAAAAATTTTTAAAAATTCAAATAAGGATAATTCAACTGATTGTCAACCTACTCAAGATTTTGAAAATGAACAATCAGATGAACATCCACAAACTCCTCAGCCAAAAGCTTGGAAGTACATCCAAAATCACCCCATCAATCAAGTAATTGGTGAAGTGAGCGAAGGTGTATAAACAAGGAAAAGATTTATAAATAAGGCTCAATTTTCAGCTTTCATTTCAAAAATAGAACCTAAAAATATTGAGGAAGCTTTGTCTGACAATGATTAGATAATTGCCATGGAAGAAGAACTAAATCAATTTGAGAGAAACCAAGTTTGGGACTTAGTACCAAGGCCTAATGATCATCTAGTCATTGGTTCAAAATGGGTATTCAGGAACAAACTTGATGAATCTGGAATCATTGTTAGAAACAAAGAAAGATTGGTTGCAAAAGGATATAATCAAGAAGAAGGCATTGATTATGATGAAACTTATGCTCCTATGGCAAGATTAGAAGCTATTCGGGTATTACTTGTCTTTTCTTATTTGATGGATTCAATTTATTTCAAATGGATGTCAAAAGTGCTTTCTTAAATGGTTTTATCATGGAAGAAGTTTATGTTGAACAACCTCCTAGTTTTGAAGATATATCTAAACCAAATCATGTTTATAAATTAAAGAAAGCTCTTTATGGTTTAAAGCGAGCTCCTAGAGCTTGGAATGAAATATTAAGTAATTTCTTAATCAAGAAAGATTTTGTTAGAGGAAAAGTGGATATAACTCTATTATTAAACATTCAAAATCAAATATGTTGGTTGTACAGATTTATGTTGATGACATTATTTTTGGTGCCATTGACAATGATCTATGCCAAGAGTTTGCTAAGATGATGCAGGCTGAATTTGAGATGTCTATGATGGGAGAATTGAATTTCTTTCTTGGACTTTAAATAAAGAAAAGAAAGAATGGCATCTTCATCAATTAAGCCAAGTATCTCAGAGAACTACTGAAGAAGTTTGGAATGGATCAATGCAAAAGTGCTGACACTCTTATGAGTTCAACAGCACTCCTTGATGCATATGTGAATGGAAAAGATTATGACATCAAAAGATATAGAGGAATGATTGGATCCTTGCTTTATCTAATAGTAAGCATACTATATATCCAATTTAGTGTTGAAATGTGTGCAAGATATTAATCAGCTCCAAAGGAATCACATGCTGAAAATGTGAAAAGAATTTTCAGATATCTAGCTGGAACCATTAATCTTGGAATTTGGTATCCAAAAGGAGCAAATGATCAATTGATTGCATATTCAGATTCAGACCATGCTAGATACAAAACTGATAGGAAAAGCACAAGTGGTCAATGTCAATTTCTTAGGTGCCTTGGTCTCCTAGTTCAGTAAAAAGCAATCAATTGTGTCATTATCATCAACAGAAGCTGAATATATTGCTGCTGCAAGCTGCTGTGCTCAGGTTTTATGGATGAAGCAGCAACTCCAGGATTTGGGAATGGTGTTCAATGAGATTTCTATCTACTGTGATAATACCAGCACTATCAACCTTACCAAGAATCCAGTACATCACTCAAGAACTAAGCACATTGATATCAGACATCATTTTATCAGGGATCATGTGCAAAAGAAAGATATCAAGGTTGAATTCATTCCAACACATCTCCAAGTAGCTGATATTTTTACAAAACCTTTGGCCAAAGAACAATTTTTGAACATTAGAAGAGAATTGGGAATGGTAAATCCCAATAAATTGTAAGTATAAATTGTTTTAATGTTGATTTAACGTTGTTTTGATGATTAACAATTACTAACTTAAGCTTTGGAGTATTTTATCAAAGTTTTTCAGGTGTTTTAAATGAACACTTGCAGCACTAGAAGCATGAACACTCGAGCATTAGTTCAAATTTTTTAAGTAAAAGATGGAATACTCGAGCACAAATGGAAGAATGCTCGAGCATTCAAGCAAAATGAAAGCATTTGTCATAATACTTGAAGCTAACACTCGAGGAAAATGTGGAAGAATAGGTAATACTCGAGCATTCAATCTCAATGCTCGAGCAAAGTAAGTTTTCTGGACCCATAAGTCACAATGCTCGAGTATTGGAAAGTAGTACTCGAGTATTAGAGGTGACTGTTCATTTCTAAACTCGATGCTCGAGCACTGTGAATCAATGCTTGAGCACTAAAGAGCAATACTCGAGTACCAGATTATCGATGCTCGAGTATTGGACCCTGTTGAGAATCTGTGTATTTCAAAACCCTGATGCTCAAGCACTAAAATCAATGCTCGAGCACTAGGGTGTAATACTCGAGCACGAGGTGCTAATGCTTGAGTATTGCTCTATCTGTTCATCTACAGGTCTAAGCACTCGATCACTGAGTGCCAATGCTCGAGCACTGACAGATTCTGGTTACTTATACTCCCTTTTCCCATAAGCACTCGAACCCTAACACTCTAGCATTACCAAATCTCTCAACTGCCAATTGTCGTAACTGCTCCCAAACCGTTACAACTCCTCTCAGAAACCATTCTTTGGCCAAACCCCCTTATTATTACAGTTTATTGCACTTATTTACACTCTCAAATCTTCAAAATTCACCTTTCATCACCGACTCTCCCAATTTTCAATTTCTCTCTGTTCTTGCTCCAAAATCAACTGCTGGCAAAGGTAAAAGCACTGCCTCTTCCAATCCTTCTCAATCTAAATCAATTTCCCAGCCTCCAGCCAAGAAAGTGAGGATTGCAGAGCCCTCTGAACAGATTGTGGCTCCTACAACTCAAAAATCAAGTGCTAGTCAACCCAAGTCTATCTTGAAAGAAAGAGGAAAGGGGCTACTGATTACAACTTCCCAATCTGTGCCCATAGAGCCTGCTGCTACAAATTCAGAAACTGAAAGTGAGGGTGCTTCTCCTAAAATTGTTGCTACCTCATCAAACGCAAAACCAAGAGGCAAAGGGAAAAAGAAAGGAAGCACACCTTCATAACTTCTAAGGGCACCAGAAGGTTTCAATACTTCATCGGTATTTATCTCTAATCCCTCTACCTATGATGATAAGTTGAAAAATAGATCTCTGTGCCCTGCTGTTTATGTAGACCTTAAGGAAGTTAATAAACTGGGGATCAAAGTGTCAGACTATCTTGATCATTATAAGCCTCTAATCCATATTAAAGACAATTTTTATCCTGAGATAGTCAGAATTTTCTATAATAACATGTACTCTACCTCTGTGACCAATGAACAAGAGGAAATCACTTCATATTCAATGGTCACAAAAATGAGAGGAAAAGAGATTTCAATTACTTCTGAGATTTTGAATGGCTTTCTTGGAACTACACAATATGTAGAAAAATTGTCTACTTAATCAGATGAGGAAATTTTTGGATTATTGAGGCCTAGTGAGACTTTTGTTAACTTATCTTTTGAACCATCTGCCATGCCACCACTTCAAAGAGTTATTCACTACATCTACTCTCTGTGCTTAGTGAATAAAAGTGGAAACTACACTCATCTTGCTTATATGGACTATCGTAATCTGGCATGGATTATGAAGAAAGAAAAGAGAAACATAGGTGAAATGGTGTTTGATGAAATGTGGAGATTTGTGCAGTCAGGATCCAACAGAATCACAGTGCCTTATCCTTGCTTGGTCTCCTTCATTCTGAAGAGTCTTAAAATCTGGCACATTGAGCCAGTTCAGTTTGGGCAGGCTCATTGATTGAGCTTTAATTATGTTAGTTTTCCTCTTGAATTTCCGGAGTCATAGAGTCAATTTTGGCCCATTCATGACCTTTTTGTGCTTAAATTGTGATTAGGAGTTGTTGAATTGGATTAATGTAATTTTGGGGTCATATGCCATGAATAACTATATATTTGTGCCTTAATTCATTCATGAGCAAGTGATACTGCCAAAGTTTGTTGTTTCATTTCAGGAATTCCGTGCAAAAGGGCAAAGACAGTAGCTCTGGATATGTTCGC
>JANTPZ010115379.1:0-31512 GCA_025593235.1 Vachellia pachyceras
ATTAAGTGTGTTAATGATAATATAACCACCCATTTAATTGTCATTAGATGCATTAAATAGACGAATTAATTGCCATTATTTAAGAGTGCCTTATGTGCAGCCTATAAAAGGGCTTGGGGTCGAAGTTCTAAGCGCGGCTCTTGAACTTTCGAGCATCATTTTTCCCTCCTCTGGTTCTCTACCTTGCTGAGTTCTATTACCTTCCGCTAGTTCTGTTCACCCTGTCTTTGCAGGAAGAATCCGTTTAATCCTGGGGAGTGCCGCAACTTACTTGCCGGTAGTCGCGGAATAGCTCTTAAGGACAGTGTCCTAGGGCACGACTCGGATTAATGTTTTATTTGCAGGTGTTGCTGTCACCAGGATGAATACAACGTTGGAGAGAAGCTGAAAGATCCATTGACGTTTACGTGCCGAATACAACAATGTACGTGTTATTAAACTCAATACTATTTGATGTGGAACTTGTTCATTCACATAAGATGTTGTAAGCCCAAATAAGCCGCAGGAGAAATAGAGTAAGAAGACAAAGAACTTGGCAAGGAAGTGTACAGTACATTGTGAGAGAAATAGAGCCTAAAAATAAATGTTAAAAATAGATGAAAAAACTGATATACCTTTTTATTTACAAAATAGTTTTGATTGAATTAAGCTGGGTATGGTGAAAAATGAGGGTTGATAGAGAGACAAGGTATTCATATTAATAAATGTCACCGCTGCATACACACACACAAAAGAAACAAGAGTACAAGCATTTATAATAAAATTTATGTTGGCCAAAAAAGCATTGATAATAAAACTTGTTCTGCTGACTCTCACCGCTACATACATATATATATATATATATATATTGTACCCGTTTGAAAATGTGGTAGAGAAGTACTTTTACGGCAAGTCGAAGTAAATATATAAAGGAAATTATCTCGTTTTATGGAAAAACACTTTTATACATGCATTTAACTTTTATAATCGCTCAGCCAAACATGTCCATTATTCCCAACATCGCCATTTACTCCATCTTCCCCACAGGCACATGTACATCGCTTACACTAACTCCTTCTTTACTTGATTTTATTTTAGTTTTTTGTCTTTCAAACTCATCATGTGCAAGCGAAGTTTACTAGTTTAGTACTTCACAACCTATATCATACTCTGATAAATTATATACTTAATTATATTAGCCAACGTAATGGAGAATGAACAGTACTATATAACTTCTGTATGTTTGATATGACAATATATAGACTCTACTATCATGCACGCAATTACTATTTTTGAAAAAAAAATGCAGTATGAGATTCACATCTTAAAATTACACTCCTTCTAAAAGAAAATTAAATTGTTCAAAAAAAATGTTTATATGTAGTATACGTACACCTATCTCAGCTTTCTTTATAGGTGTATTTCTCATTTTTTAGCTTGAAAAGTGTTTTTCAGAAATGAAATAGGAAATACACGCAAATCAGAAGCTTGTTGTATCTAATAGTATAGTACACACACACATAGAGAGAGAGAGCGCAAACGAGGAAGCAAATAAGTCAACAAAGAAGAAGCTGGTCAAGCTGGTTAAGAGGATCACGAGATGCCTGCCCCTCTCTCTTCTTAATTGCGGTCCTCTTTGTATTATTAGCTAGCAAGACCTACCACTCTCTCTCTCTCTCCCTCTCGCCCCCACCAAACAAACCCCTCCTCTTTTTTCTTCCAAGAACAAACCCCACCTCTCAAACACACACACACACACACACACGTCTGTGTGTGTATGAGCGGTCTGTTTTTGTGAAAAATTTAGTAGTCATTCATAGTACACGGGAATCAACGTAACCATGAAAAATTACAAGTTTCATAGCTAGGGTCAAAGTCCTTCAACTCTTGGCTCGGCTGGTTAACCATGCAGTGACACAAAAACATACGTTAAACGATAATGGCAGAGTAGGTGATTAGTTAGCTTAATTATATTTGAAGTTAAAGACCAAAACAATGGAAAATAAAACCAAGACAAAGCAATGAGAGGTTAGTTGGGAAGTCATGCATGTTATAAGAGAGAGAAGATGAATGAATAAATGCAGAGTCAGAGAGTCAAAATGCGGTCGGGCCATGAGATGGTCAAACCCTTGACTGGCCTCTCCTTTTCTCATTAATGATTTCTATCCAACGCGATGCTTGTCGGCCCCACCAGTGCCTCTCCTCTCAAGCCTCAACTACATGCATGCACAGCCATCATCATTCACTCCTCATTCCAAGCTTTGAGTTACTATGTTATGGGAGACGACGCCTTTCAAAAGAAATTCTGATTTCATTATATAAATCACTTCATTGGTCATTAGTAAACTTCTTTTTAACTATTGCTCCTATTACAGTTTACCATATCTCTTTAGAATTGTGATGAAATAGTTAGAAATGACTTGTACTATCAGCCAGCAGACAAAAAATTACTAATATATATCCCTTATTTTTTGAGATCAAATCAAAGCCTTGCACCATATGTGCATCAATTTCCTGTAAGCTTTGATATCAGAGTAGGCGGCCCATGAATAAATGTTCGTTTGAATCTCACTAATACAGGAAAATTTGACCGATCATCTATTTTGATCCATCATCAATGTATCGTCTTATATATTATACGATAATATCTAAGTGAAATGACATATGTTTGAAATCTAATTCTAATGGAAGACGTGATGCAATATATAATTAAGTGATAATACTAATTAGAATGAAAGATATATTAAGATCTTGTCGATAACTTTAGACTGAACTAAAATCAAATGCTGCTTTAAATTCCACTCGTATATTTACACACACTCTTCAAATCCTTACTATAAAGTGGGTTTTATATGAGGGACCGCGTCATATGCGTGTATGTGTGTGTAGAAGTCAATGAAGACAAGAGTTTAGCTGGTAAAGAAATTATTTATAACCTCTGATGCCAGCAGTACAAGCCTTGTTACGTTGCCTATTTGAGAGGGCAATCTATGGTACTCTTTTAATTTAACAGCTTACGATGTCCCTGATAAACTCTAGAGATTAATTCAGTTCACCTAAATTTTTTTATTGTCGATGCACACACGTGTAGAGAGAGAGAGCATTATCAAAGGGAACGTAAGTGTTCTTGAATTGTCCAATAAGTAACAAAAAGAGAAAGATCGATTGATACGTCCAGTTCATCTGATGATATGTTGATGATGTTCATGTGTTGTGCAGGTGTGCAGGTGACAAGTTTCTGCGCATTTTGTACTAATAAGAAACTTTGATTGGCACTACAAATATTACTCTCTGACAAGTCTCTGCAAATGTTTGTGTGCGTCCCCTTAAATTGCTTACAATTGCATGTTTCAGAACATGCGTTTGTAATCGATCAAAGTCAAATGTGGTGTGTCTGTATCTGTATGAAGACAAGGATAGAATGATACCAAAAAGAAAAATTCTTTGAACTATCAAGTTTCTGGTGCTCCATAAAGTCAAGCATTAACAGATCCATGTTTTATATATTATAAGGCTTAAGATTCAAATTTCTTTCACTAATTGATTCTATTAGCAATAAGATGCACGACAGTCCCACATCAAGTGATTATGATTAATCACAACTATATAAATGTGTGGTAAGTCCATTCTAAGTAGCTTAAGCGTTTTTGGTGCAAAGTGATTAATAATACAAACGCTAATATATGCTATCAAGAGCCAAACTGAAAAAGGAAAAAATTTAGATAGCACAGACATTATTTGATTGTCCCACGTTGAATGTTAATCACAGCTATATATATATATATATATATATATGAGCGTGAGGAGAGTCCATCCAAAATTGCTTCATTAGGATATTTTGGTGTAAGTGTGTGGTGAGTACAAGTTCTTGTAATTAAACACTGCTTCTCTTCTGAGACTCACCGACATGGTACTCATAAACTTCACTCGGCCATATGCCAGTCATAATAATTCCTTATGGATAGCTCTCTCTGTGAACATTGGCTTCTAAATCAAAACACCAATGAGATAAGCACAAGCTCAAAAGGATAGCTAATTATAAAAGACTAGCATATTAGGAGGGAGGGACACTTGAACTTGTAAATCTCACTTCTCTTGTAAAACTTACCAATGTAACACTCATAACATGGTAATAATTCTTTGGATGTGATTGGTGCAAACTATAATATTCAACAACCATTGGTAAATAATTAATCACCTTTACGATACCTCATCCAAATAGGTAACAAAATATCGTACGTGTACGAGTCGCTGGACTTATTAGCATATAATGGGTGTGTTTGTAAAGAGACATAATAAAAATTTGAAAGGAATCGTCCATGCACGAGTCGCTGGACTTAGCATATCTGACAGGTCTCTGAGAGCATCTATCTGAATGTTTCTGATTAGATCCTTCTGACATGCATGTTTGACGTTGATGAGAAGAAGAAGAAGATTTATAATAAAGTTTGTGTGGATCCATACGTATGCCTTCACAAAATTAAAGTTTGTGTGGGGGCAAAGTGGTTGTATCACATACAACGAACCAGAGGAATCACTCACCCATCACTCTTCACTTTATTGCACTACCAAACTCCACCGATCCTTTACTGTCTTGAAAATGAAATGCTTCACTGCTTTATTTTTTTACATTATTTATGTGCCTATATTTATACATATATCTGTATGTATATGCATATGATTGCCCTTTCTTTTTGTTCAAACTTTACAGAGACCCTTATAATGGAAGGAGTTTCCCACTTTTCTTATCTTTTAATCTCATCCATGTATTTCGATCGAGCCTCTTATGCAATTGTATGCAGCACATGATTATTTGAACTGGGAATGAAGGAAGAAGCATTTAAAGATGAAGCATTATTTTACTAAATGAAAACCTTAGATATATATGTGGTAAATTGGAAAAAAAAGAATAAATGAGTGAAAAAGACCTATATTTGAAAACAAATCTAATTGAAGGGTATCTATCTACGTACCATTTGGTTCCATGTTAACAGAAGATACTCCCCATCTTATAAAATGAATGAAAAAAAATATAAATACCAAAAATATATACAGTTCGATATACATATATATGAAACTCTAATTATCTTCTTCTGATGATTTTGATATAATATGTGCATGTAGTGTGTTTTGACTGTAATATCTCTCTCTCTATATTTATACAAGATAGATATTTAGATGTGCGTGTGCGGTGGATATCGTATCATTACAAAATATTTTATTTATTCATCTTTTTTATATATGTAATGCCAAGAAACACATGAAATTGAAATTATAGCAGTATCCGTTTGACTATTGCTATACCAAAAGACACCTATATTATTTTCTAGCCAGAGGTTTCCCTGAAAAGTTTATAACAGTACTAGTTTCTCTTATGATATGAAAGGACTACACATGTAAAGAACAGCCGGATATTAAACAAGAGTATCTCTCTCAACAGAATTCCAATTTTGATTCATTTCATTGTTGTCAGAAACAACCCATTTTGTTAGAGGAAACTATTGTTGGTTACAATGATTTACTATTAATTTGATTAAATTAATATAAGGGGTAAATTGGTTGAAACGCTGAAATTAATTAACTGTCCACCTTCACAGGCACAACACATGTATATTTCCGAAGAAAGGAGGGGAGTTATATAAACTTATATTACCTCCAGGTCTTATCTTAGTATAACATAACAACTAGCTGAGGATTGGATTTTATCATAAATACTATGATATCTTAATCCATTTTATTTCTTAAATTTATAGTGTTTTCTTCAAATTATCATATTAATTGCATAGATTTTCATCTAATTTAACCGCTACTAAATCAATCGCCTCATTTTCATTGCAATTTTGTAGTACTTTGACAAAGAACCGCTACAATAAATGGGATATTTTAGTAACGGTTTTGATAACTGCTACAATATAACCGCTGCTGATAGTAAATTTTTTCTATTGTAATGATCAAAAAGAGCAATTTAGTAAAACCAATTCATGTTTAGATATTATATTAAGAATCGGAGATAGGATTGATATGCAATGGTAACTAACACATGCGTACAAGAAAGCACTTACTTATAATCCTATTATTTATAAGGTAGAGAAAAGTTTTTTATTCTATCTATAAGTTATATATCATCAATTTTCCCATATGAATGTACAATTTTATTCTTTATTTATTATTATGTATATTTTTTTCTCATAGAGTGTGTAATGTATATAATATATATGAATTAGATTGGTAATTTTTATTATATGAGTAACCAAGTAAGGTATTAATTAATTACATTTTTATAATATTACTCCTGATTAAAGTTTGATGCAATTTTCTTCTTCTCAAGATATGATTTATTGTTTTAGAGCTGGTCCTGGGCAGGAATATAGCTATCCCGCTTGCCTCAGCTTAGAGCCTGAGCTCGTTATTTTCTGTTGCTTACGTCGATGTATAAAAAAACAGTTATGATCTATCTATTGTTTTAAATATGGTTGATTTGGAACAAAAAAGAATATTCATTTTCAAACTAATTTATTATTTTAACCACTTCTCCTTAAATCTAGTATAGTGGTAAGACAGTTGGAAGTGATTTATAATAAAAAAAAATGGAAGAGCATGTTCTTGAAAACAAAACATGTTCATAAACAACATGCGAATGCACCATATACGTAGATACACACACATATTAAACAATGTACCCGTTTGAAAACACGGTAGAGGAGTACTTTTACGTAAGTCAAAGCAAACATGTGGAGAATATTATCTCGTTTTACAGAAAAACACTATTGAACGTGCGTTTGACTTTTGTAAACATTATTCCAAACAAGCCCAATAATTACTATGTATAATATATGCAATGTATATTGAATCAGCATTATTACTACTTCCACAGTACGCACATCTGGGAGTGCATTCAATATGAAGTGTGGTAATAATGGATATGGCACTAAACTTTTTGAACGAGTCACTAAACCTGGAGATAGGGGAATCCGGGAACTCATATCTTCCTTTGACTTGCTTCTACTAGTTTATGCATATTACTTACTCCTCTTATACTAAATATATATGAAGTAAGTACTTCTTTGATTCTAATTATAAATCATTCCCAACATATTTTAAATAGATCGATGAAAATCTTATATCTCATTTATTCTACCTTAAAACTCAATAATTTTTAAATTTTATCCCTATTTAATATTCACTATATAACACATAAAAGTAAAGTCAGCGTATGATAAATTAATGAAGGGTAAAATTATCATTTATACGAGAAATTTAATAAGATGACTTATAAATAAGATCTAATAAAATATTATCTTTACTTTATAAATAAGAACAGAGTGGTATTCTCTTTTGTATTATATGGCATTTCTAACAACTAATTCACACGAATTAAAGAATGGCATTTTAGCTCATTAAATTTATCTTAAATTAATAAATTTTAACTTTAATTCAGCCAAAAAAGAATTAGAGAAAGGCATACGAAGAGCCACATTTCTTAAAAATATAAATTACAAGGTAAATTAAAATCAATAAACAAGCAACTAGTCACTCTCCAAGTGATATTGAAAATCACAAAATCTTTATAGAAGGTGCCCTGTAACTAGCAGGGAAAAATGGGAGTAGTTGATATGTTTGTTTTAATTTGATCTTGTATGTAAAGACATAGTTCACTTTACCTTTTAAATTTATAATTTTTCTCAAAATAAACTTATTGATTGCGTATATTAAATGGTTTTAATAGAGATATAATGATTAATGGAGTAGTTATGAAAAAACTAATACACATTTATTATAAATAAGTAAACTAACTAATTTCAGTGATATAATATATATATAATTTAATTATTTAGTTCATGTATTTAAGGCATGATGGAATTTTCAACAATCAAAACGTTGAGTTTCATAAAAATACTATTATTACATAGCACTTTCTTTTGTTTTTCCTTTCCCTTTTGTTTCTCATTCTTTGTTTAAGATCATGCAGACCTACTTAAAATCTGAACCCTCGATTTATTCTAACTCAGCTTGATCTAAACTAGTAATAATCTAATAAAACTTTCAGAAATTGATCGATATCACATAAAGATCTTGGACATAATGAAATTGAAACTCTTCAAAAATTGTATTAAAAATCCTTACTTTAATTTATTCAGTACTGGCCCCCTAGCTTCCCCTCCTTAATGAAAAGAACATCATCGATCGTCGGCATAAGTGTGTATTAGTGGACAAATAATAAATCTCACTTGTACTTTTTCATAAGAGTAGATTTTGACCATACATTATAAACAATAGGAAGACCCCTCTCATTAAGAGTGGTAATTAAAGACTATCAAATTAATAAAGTTCAAGATCTGTGAAAAAGAACAAAAACATTATCGTGCTTGCTTGGTAAAGCTTATACTCTCCCCAAAAGCATGTTCAACAGTATTTTTTCGTAAAACGAGATAATCCCCTTCACATATTTACTTCGACTTGCGTAAAAGTACTTCTCTACCACGTTCCCAAACGGACCTCTGTTGAGTGATGTATGTGGAAAACTGCTCAGAGATATTAATTGAACTTAGATAAAGGTACCTAAAGTAGATAGAGGATCGATTCGCCAAACATGAACATTAATTATAAGATTGGATTAATTCATTCAAACCTTGCAAGATAGAAAATTTGTCGACAAGTGGCTTTTATGAGGTCCTTCCTGAAACATCAGTTATAAGTCGTATGAAACATCATATCCCTCTATATAAAGTTAGTCTTTTGGAATGCATTCTCTTTTTAAACTTGTCTTCATGATATTCTGAACTTTCATGGAGAGATTTCACGAAGAGATCAGAACTACATAAAAAGGTTTCTGAATAATGGCAGGGACTAGTTGAAGTAAAATGCCATAATCATGTTACAGAGAAGGCTGCCCATGGAGTATTTTGATATGCAGAGTGGAGTGAATCTGTTGAGAATGTCCTCTATAAAACAGAAGTGTATTGTTATAAGCCTTATATCATATAGCCTCGTGAATGAAATGTATTTTGTAAGTGCAAGGTATTTCACTCTCCATGGATGGTATGGGCTCCTTTGTTTTTTCCTCAAAATTGCGCCCACAAGCCTCTTGTTAATTTGGAACAATAACTTATGGCATGATGATTGGTATGGTGGAATTAGAGGTGGAATTGGAAATGGAATTTATTTTCTATGTTTGGTATGGTGGAATTGAGAGGTGGAATTGGAAATGAATATGGAAATGTAATTCAAAATGGGTATAAATGATTTCCATGATGTAACCCATGGAATTGTGTTCAATTCCGTGGAATTGATTTTTTGGCCCCTCATTTTTTCTATATTTATATCCATTTACATCCTCATTTCTATTTCCATCTACATATCCATCTCCATCTTCATTTTCATTTCCACCAAAATCAATTCCAGCGTACCAAATGAGCCATTAGAGAATTTACAAAAAAAAAAGTAAGTATTGAATTTGAGAGCTAAAATCGAACGCCACTCATTTTGTTCTAATATATGTAACCAAAGCAAATAAAGCATTCGTTCGAGGCTTAGCTTTTGATTCGATTGGAATCATTGCTGGAAAACAATTATTTACGAGTTAAATTATCTATTTAACGAATAAGACTATATGCTTTCTTTTAATACTGTGATATTCCGAATTGATGAAAACAACATACATCGCGACATTTAAGTATGTGCATGCATATAGTAACTAAATTGTCACATATAATCAAATCCATAAGCATGACTTGAACTGTATTTGAACCCTATGGAAAAATATCATCTTCAGTTGGAAAAAGATGTCGTCTTCTTCTGTGCAATTTTATGTTTGAAAACCGGTTAATTTTGGTCAAAACTAAGTATTGTAATGATATTAACACAAGTTCAACAGAAATACCTAATTCCAAAAGACTATCGTATTAGGAAGGAAAGGATTCCTGGACACTTCACTCCGCCTCCTGTGAATATTGGACTCTCAATAAAAGCACATTTGATATGAACATAAGTCCATCCAAGGGTACTTGGTCTAGCGGTAGACTAGCTAGATCACGGGGTAGAAAAACTTAGTTTGAATCTCACCTTGTTAAAAAAGACTTTTGAGGAGAGGCATCTTAGTCGCAAAACAACGATCCAAATTAATCAGTTACTTGAATATTTGGTAATAGAAAAAAAAAGTGCTGAACACCAAGTGACCCATTGGTTATAAAAAAAAAATGAATACAAATCCAAAGGGAGAACATTATCTCAAAAGACTATTCCAATGTAAGAGATGAACTGTCGAACTTATAATTTAACACTTTACTTATGAGGGACCCATGACATGTAAAAGTAATTTTATCTCAAAAAATTCTCATTTTGAATAATGGGTTTCCAAACCTAGACTGAAACACTTTTCATTCTACCAACCCGACTATTAGCAAAGAGACTTAATCCAACAGAATTACGTTGGATATGTCAATTGCTAGATCAAGCTCCATTTAATCAAGGCAAAAACAGATCAAATCTCGGACAAAAGAACTGTATTATATTGTTTCCGACAAAAGAGGATTGAAAAATAAGAACTCGATGAAGAACTGGGGTCAGGTTCATTCAACTTGCGTTGTTTTTTTTTTTTTGTCTTTATCAAGATGAAAGGAACTAGCTATATATGCAGCAGCCGACAGAGATAAACGAGTGGAAGGCGAAAGCCGAGAAAGAAGCTTGTTTGGTCATGCTTAGGTTTTATTAGTTTACTTTGAGAGAAGTACAACGTAACTGAGGCTAAACGCCATTGATGTGCTTCCACACAAAAAGATTGGTTGGACGCTTTAAAACCCTAGCACCATATATTCAGACTCACCATTAATTCCTTGCGATAAATGATTGGTCGAACACCAACTTGTACGCCTTCATGCTCATCCATATACGTATTATTAATATATACACATCAACAAGTCAAATTCTTCACTCTTGTAATAATAATAAGCATCTCATCAGCTTAGTAATCCCTGGAGTTATCATTTTAAAAAAAACTTGCCTCCCATTATAGGAGATTATAGGTTTCTAGTATCAAAGTTTTAGCAAATGCACCACAAAAGAGAGAAAGAGGGAGAGAATGAGATATAGCTAAACAAATCAATAACTGGGGGGAGAAAAATCAGGGAAGGCAACCCTGTCTCTGACGTCAGGGTGAACAATTGAAATATCATGGGTTATTATATGCACTTGCCTTAAAATTTACGACAATGTGCTTGTTTGGAAACAATTAACTCTCATCCAAAAGTACATTCAACAGTGTTTTTTGTAAAACGAGATAATTTCCTTCACATATTTACCTCGGCTTGCGTAAAAGTGCTTCTCAATCGTATTAGCAAATGAGCCAACTTATATAAGATGGCATATTTATTCATTTAATACAACATGGCAACTTCTGTCAAAAAGAAGACGGTAACTTGAGGGCAAGTGATCCATGAGAAAAAAGGTTAAGGGGTTAAAAAAATATCTTACAAGATAACGATTAAATATTGACAAAAAACATATAGAAAGCTTAATGCGCAATACATAGATACATACATATGTATGACATTGATACATAGAAAATGATTCATATTATATATGTTAAAGAAAGAAAAAGAAAGAATGTTGAACATGAATAAAGAGGGGAATTTATAACATTAAGAAAAAATCACTATCGTAATTGAGCTAGGCAGGCAGCTAGATATACAATTAAACTTTTGGTGTGAAAGCTATAATTAGCACGGCTGATATAAATACACGCTCATCTTAATATCATAGAGAAGACCAACTTGTTTGTATATATATGCGTGCGCGCGCGTGTGAGAGATCGAGAGAGAGCTGTGCATGTACCACTCTAGTTTTCATTAGCTATAAGTCCACTTTAAATAATTCTCATATGTTAATGAATGAAGGTTATTCTTGTCTCCCTCTCCTATTTCTCTCTTTACAAGGAGAATTAAATGGGTGAAATTGGAAAACAATTATTAATACCTCTAAGCTTAAGTTTATTTAGGATAAAAAATTTCTTCTGCAAGTGAACTTATACTAAGGACCAGAATGTTACTTCTCTGATCTTATTTACAAGTCACTTCCACCATATTTCATATATATCAAGAAAAACTTTAAATTTCATTAACTCTACTTTAAAATTCAACAACTTTTCAAATTTATCCATGTTTAATCTACATCATACCCATGAAAAAAAATCAAAATAATAATAAATAAAAAGTAAAATCGTGTATTCATGTACAAAATTTAACTATAAATGCTACCAAAGGACTATATATACATTATAAATATATACATTGTTAATTTAACTACGGTGTGTATCAGGGGGAGATAAGAGAGAGAGAGAGAGAGTTGGACGTTGTTAATTTGTTTGTAGCTAGGGAAAGAGTTAATGCTACGTTTGATAGCATGGAATCAAGGGGCTGGAAGTGGAATTGGGGTGAGAACCCAAAATTAAGCTTGTTTGGTTGGTGAGAACTGGGTTCTATGGAATTGAGAATTCCATCAAACTATGGAAATGACACTTCCACATGCTCTGGGTAGGAACTCAGTTCCAGCTTGCTAGAACTGACATCTTGTCCATTTTGCCCTCTCCCCCTCACTTCGTCTACTGCAATTCGCCCTGAGCTCGTGTCCTCCGGCCCCCGGGGATCTTGTTCTTGAAGAGCTCGAGTCCTCCGGCAACAGCTAGATAGTGGTGGCGACGGAAGATGATGGCATGACAGAGGTCTGAGAGCTTCAATCTACGACGACAACGATTGTGACACAGTGGCGACGGAAGATCTGAGAGCTTTTCACATTTGCGAGTATCTGAGAGCTTCGGTCTTTTCACAGTGGCGACAACGATTGCAACAGTAGCGACGGAAGATGATGGCACGACGAAGGTCTTCGATCTTTCATCTTTTCACATTTGCGACGATGACGACGATTTTCTTCTCGATCAATTTTCTTCTCGATCGATTTTCATTTCTTGAGAGCAGAGCACTTCTTCTCGATCGATTTTCGTTTCTGTTCTCTCCTTATCCATTGTTGTTTCTTTTGGTGGTTGCAGCGGCGATGGTGGACGGCGGTGGTAGTGGACATGGATGACAATGGTATACTTGGATGGCAGAGGGGCAAAGGAGCAGGAGTTGAATCAAAAGTTTTGTTTAGGGGTATATTAGTCTTTTTCCATTATAAATACAAATATTAAATTAAAATAATACCCCACGTCTTCCAGCATACTAAACATACTTTTAATCTCACTTCCACTTCCACTTCCACTTCCATCAAAATCAGTTCCATGTACTAAACGGGGCATAAGTGCACCAAAAGGGTGGAAGCCACGAGGCTCTTGTGGGTTTGCTGGGTTGAGGCATTAATGAGGCATCTGCAATATGCCCCCATATGCCCCCACCACCTCACCCTACACATTACATGTGAATTTTCATACATTACATAGACTCAGAATTAACTAAATTGTGTGTGTGTGTGTGTGTAAAGCCCACTTTACTTTTTCAAGGGTCAAAGGGTATTTTTGTCCTTAAAATATCTTGCAAGATGAATAATTGGTAATCCCAAAGAACTTAATGAAATAATATCCATCGACCTTCAAGTATAAAAAAATTGTTGCAATGTCACTATTGGTTATTGATGTTGCCTATGTTAACTCCCACGAGATAAGATAATCTAGTTTAGCTGACATGTGGGAATACTAATGCACAAAAGTCTTCAGGTCAGAGGGTATTTTTATATTCAAAGTTTTCACGGATCCATAATTAAAACCAGCTGATTAGCCATTGCTAACAATGTTGTGCCTTAAAAACGTAATAGAGAAGTATTTTTACGCAAGTTGAGATAAATATGTGAAGGATATTATTCCGCTTTGTTAAAAAATACTGTTGAATGTACGTTTGACTTTTACAATCACTCCATCAAACAAGCCCATTGTCGTTTTCTTCAAACGCCACACTATAGAAGCCTGGTGCACTAGGCCATCTTTGTATGTGTGTATACATGTTTTGAGATTTGATACCAAGGACTTGTTTGGATCCACGTTTAGAAACCTAAGTTTTGCCCAAAACTTAAGTTTTATTTAAGTACTCACATTTTTTAGAAAAAGCTACTTTGAAAATAAAATCTGGGTTTGAAATTTAGGTTTTGAAAAAGTTATTTTCTTATCAAATCATACTTTATCTTCTAATTATTTTTCTCTTGTCTATTATTTTATTTTCCTCTTTTGTTTTCTTCCTCCTCTATATCGATCTCTTTCTTCTTACCCTCTCTCCTAATTATTTTTTCTCTTTTATCCTTCCTATTATAATCTTATCTCTGAATCCGTAAAAGTTATTATCACCATAACTTTCCAAAAACATAATCACCTTTTCAAAATCTATTTTCTAAAACCTAGGGTTTACTTATAATTTTGTAAAAGCTATTATCCACTGGACTTTCAAACAAACTCTAAAATATGATTCTAGATGAGCTTTTAGATAACACTTTCTTCTTGACTATCTATTGACTTGTTTTAATTATATAATTGGTGGCATGAAAAGGTAATCGAAAATTAATGAGGAACCATGAAATCCACTAAGATCTAATTAAACAAAAGCTTCAAATTAAAGAGCCAAGAGGGTGATCACAAACACATTATTTTTAGGGGGGGAATATAATGAGATGATTTAATATAATAATCAAACCTTAAAACGTACTGAGCACAAAGCACTAAAGCTAATTTATATAGGATCCGTGTTTACTATCTTCATAGAATGAAAGTAGTGTACTATCTTCATAGAATGAAAGTAGTGTACTACAAGTCATTTTTCAATTAATTTACATTAGCCATAGAATGAAAGTTAATTAACTCATTAAATGTGTCATAAAGTTAAATGATTTTTAATATTTTTTTGCCAACTTAAACTCAAATTATATTAATTTATCTCTCACTTCCATTATTAAATATAGGCATATATAAAACGAAAATATTAATACTTTTTAATGTTAACAAATTCCTTACAAAAGAGCTAAAACACTTTTTAGAAGATGTCATATGATAAAGACCGGAGAGAGTAATCAAGAGACAACTAGTATAAAAATATAGTTTGTAATTTAATTATGGGAAATTTAGTCTTAGGTTCCAATTAAGTAGGTTATTTAAGGAATGATCCCATGGAGAAAATATTTAATGAGAGGTCTCAATTGATAACATGAAGTCTTTGTATTGACAACATCATGCGCTGTGTTGATGACAACACCCGTCAATGGAACCTCTCATTAAATATTTTTATCTATGGGACCATTCATTAAATAACTTACTTATTTGGGACCTAAGTATAAATTTCCCTTTAATTATTTACACTACAAATCTTAATATTATTGTAGTGTAAATTCTAGTAATAAGAGATCCTGTGCTTTGACTAATTGGTAGTTGAGGGTTCACTTTTAAACATATTTAATATAGGACTATAGAAGTCCTATATATATATATATATATATATAGCTAATTTATACCTATACGTGGTATAACATTTAAAAAGGTTGAGTTGAAACAAACGAAAAGGTTGTAAGTGATATTTTTCAAATCATTAAAATCTTATGATAATTTTTAACTTTATTGTTCTCGTCTAAAATTATTTATTCTATATGCATATATAAATCAAATGCTCTATGTATAACCCTTTACAAATACTCAACATCTCTCTTTATATAAGGGCTTGTTTGAAAGCTATTCACAGGACCTATATTGCCTCGTTTGGTATGATGGAAATGGGAGGGTGGAAATGGAATTGGAATTGAATTTCATGATGTTGGCATGTTTGGTATGATGGAATTACAATTTTATGTGGAATTCAATTCCACCTAAATACCCAATTTCAATTCTATACCCAAACCTATGGAATTCATTTGGGTTCCATGGAATCCAATTTTTTTGTACCAAAATATCCTCTTTTATGCATAAGAGTCTTTTTTATTACATTTCAAAAAAAATCAAACTTCATAAAAAAAGATATGGATTCCATCTTCATTGACATGACATACTAAACATACTTTTAAATCTCATTTCCATTTCCATTTTCATATCCATATCCATTTCCATATCCATCAAAATGAATTCTGTGTACCAAACGAGCCATATATGTTTGGTTACAAAACCTTAAGTTTTAACCCAAAAACTTAAATTTTGTCCAAGTACAAAAAAATTTTAGGAAAGCAATATTGGTTACAAAACTTCGGTTTGAAATCTATATTTTAAAATCTACTTTTCCTACTTTTTCCTCTTTCCTCTTTACTACTTTTTCTTCTTCTTTATCTTTCCTCTTTCTTACTTTTTTCCTTCTTTCTCTTTTCTCCATCATACTTTTTCTTTATTTCTCTTTCATCTTTCCTACTTTTCTTTCTTCTCTTTCCTCATTCATACTTCTCATTCTTTCTCTTTCCTCTTTCCTTCCTATTTTTTGCCTCGAAATCCGTAAAAGCTAATGACTTCCCAAACATAAATCACTTTTCAAAACCTAGATTTTGCCTTAAAATCTGTGAAAACTATTTTCCAAAATCTAGGTTTTACCTCGAAATTTGGAAAAGTTATTTTTAAAATAGCTTCCACACAACCCTAAGTATGTGTATGTATAGGTATAATGAAATGCTTTAATTATATATAAATACATATATATATATATATATATATAAACCTTTTTTTGGTGCTACAAACAAATGTAGCTGAAGTAAGATTAATCGAGAATTGCTTTTTGGAGCCCACAAATTTGATTAATCATATTCACTACTTGTAGAAGAAAACAAATAAACAATTAATTCAATCAGTTTTTGGCTATTTATTCTCTTTCTTATGAGAGGAAAGATCCCTTCTTAATTTCTTAATTAGGTAAACTGAATCCTATAGTTTATAATAAGAATTTTCTGGAAAACACTATGACTAGAAACTTACAATACAACACGCCATTAATGATTGAAATCAATCATCTTGACTTTGGACTTCCAGATTTAATTTATAAAATATCATTGAACTTAATTACTGTTTGAAATATTTTTGAAATGAACAAAAATTCCATTTTGCTCCATTCTGAATAATGAATTCAACAATATAATATGATGCATATTTTTTAGAGCTTGCTTGACATCACTTTCTGAAACTTAGGTTTGGTTTCAAAACATAGGTTTTAACCCTAGACTTAAGTTTTGTCCAAGTACAAAATTTTTTCTGAAAAGCTATTTTAGTTACAGAACCTTTGTTTAAAACATAGGTTTTGAAATATAAATTTTCTCTTTCCTACTTTTTTTTAGCTATTCATCTTTCATCTTTTTTACTTTTTTCCTTTATTCTCTTTCATATTTCTTATTTCCTACTTTTTCTTTCTTTCTCTTTCCTACTTTTCATTCTTTCTCTTTCCTCTTTCCTACCTACTTTTTGTTTTGGAATCCGTAAATGCTAATAACTTTCCAAATATAAATCACTTTTCAAAATTTAGGTTTTACTTTGGAATCTGTGAAAGTTATTTTCCAAAATCTATTCTTCAAAAATTAGGTTTTACCTCGAAATCTATAAAAGCTATTCTGAAAATGAGATCCAAACAACCTCTTAAACAAATCGTATGAAAATAATGTTACGACATATATTTAGTATAAAATCCTTAAATTGATCCTCATTTTTGTAATACTGACTCTCACATGTACATGTTTTAAAATTTTCAACATTCATATCAACAACAAGAGGATGACAAATTGCTTATTTTATATCAGCGGAAAATTAATCGCATTTGGTCATTATCTTGAAACCGAGATACCAGGTTTAACTTGTATCATTACAAATAATTAGTATTTTATCTTAAAAAATGCAAGCTAATTATTTAATGAAAATCTTGTAAGTAATAAATATATGCGTCATTTTTTATTTAAGTGGGATTACAAAATCTCATCATTGGCGGATAGGCTAAAATATACTTTTAATCATTTGTGTTTGTGTCAGGTTTCACTTTAGTCCTTTAAGTTTAAGAAATACACTTTTAGTTCATCAAATTTAACACCGTGAGTTTCTCGATCTTAATAGAAATTGCTGACTAATCAAACTTAACGCTGTTATTTTAAATATTTTTTATTTCACACAATTTAAAATATCAAATTTATTATATTATTAAATTAAAATTAACATATGAGCATGTTTTGTCAAAGTTTTATTGCACAGTCATCAATTAAATTTGATGAATCAGCAATTTTCGTTAAAAGAAACTGACGGCGTTAAGTTTGAGGAATTGAAAGTGCATTTTTTAAATTTAAATGATTAAAATGAAACCTAATATAAATATAAAGAATTAAAAATATACTTTAGCATTGGTGGATATTATAAATGATATCGTATGGACACAACACATGTATCTTTATCACACGTCAACCAAAAGAAAATGTGTGGGCAATATTAAAATGTCAATTTTTTAAATAGTGGGCTGGTATGAAACTAAGCAACAACTACCCAAAAGAGATAAATTTTTCATAGCAAAATTAATGCTACTGATTTTATATCATTAGATTCATAAGAGGAAAAAGAAAAGAAAAGAAAATTGATTGGATATGGTCGGTCTATTTTGAAAACGATAGGCCCTCCTTCCTGAAAATTTATTTAATTTCATAATTTAATTAATGGCCTAATTACCAAGAAACACTGAAGAGTCATCACCATCTTATGGGGCTTTGGTCATTTTATATGTGCACATTTTATAATAGAAAACGTGGTGAAATTCATAGGCCTAACTGGCTTGCTTATTCTTGTTAATTAAAGATCAAGTATGTTATTAACTGTATATGGTATATGATTAATTATCAACAGAAATTGGTTAACCAAACTGATAAAAATGGATTCTATTTGTTGGGATAGTGATTATATATACACTGCCTCTTTTGGTTGTAGCTAGAGTGTCTTTTTAAAAAACTAAATAAGTCACTAGGTAAGTTAATAATTGACTTTCTTTCAATATTGGGTGTGTTTGGAAAGTCCGTTGGGAAAAATAAGTTTACAGATTTTGAGGTATTTTACGAATTTCAGGTGGTTTTAATAAATTTCGAGATAGCGTTACAGATTTCGAGATGATTTTATTTTGGAATGTGTGTATCATTTGGGAAACGGTGTTTCCAAACAAGCACATTACCTCTACCATTAAGAGAGGAGTTAAAGTCTAATGTCATAGTGATATTTTTCTTTGGTCTTAAATATAGGTACAGTTGGCAGAATATTTTATTTTCAGATAATGTTAATAGTAAGAGACTCACTATCTTAAAGATGGCTAGCTAGTTAGATCTTCTACGAGTCGCTTTCCCTCTCTCATGTCCATAATCTATACATGTATGCCTTTCTATATTTTTGACAAAACCTATGTAATTATAATATATTAAGGGAAAAAACGCAGAAAGAGATGTCATTTTCTTTGAATATTTTCTCTTTAAAAATGTTCTTCGTTTTCCTTGAAAAAAATCTCTCCACACAGAGAGAAAGAGTCCATTGAAGTTTTTCTTGGCTGCTTTATTGGATTGCCTTATCTTATAGGCTAAGCAGCTGGATGATGAATTAACATCTTCGTAATACGACATGGATTGGCTTTTACGTGACAAGAAAAAGAAGGCTAAGCAAATCTCATGTATATCAGATTTTTTTTCAGAAGCCACATGCAATTTTTAAAAATTACTTCTAAAGTGGGGTTTGATTAGAAAAAGTAACAGTGTGTTTGTTTGGAAAAGCTTATTTTCTCCCAAAAGCACGTTCAACAGTATTTTCCGCGAAACGAGATAATCTCCTTCACATGTTTATCTCGACCTGCGTAAAAGTACTTCTCTACCACATTCCCAAACGGACAGTAAGTTAAATAATGTTCTTGTTTGGCAACTCTTAAATTATACCCATAAGTACGTTCAACAGTGTTTTTCTGTAAAACGAGACAATCTTCTCCACATATTTGCTTCGGCTTGTGTGAATAAGCCCATAAGTACTTCTCCACCGCTTTACCAAACGGACACAATATCCATATAAGCTTAATGATTTTATCCAAAAATGCTCATTAACGTACTATATACGCGTATTTATTTATGAAGGTGATGGCACTTAATATTAACAATGCAGAAAGATGAAGATAGAGATAAAGAGGGACAGATCGAAGGGCAATTTGCGAGCCTAATTAAAGTAATTAATAAATGCATAAAGTTTCGAAGGACATCCTGTTGTGTTCAATTATACTGCAAGTCAATTTTTAAATAATGTGACAAATTTGAATTGTTGGTTCATGTAGGGTTATACTGTATATTATGATAAGATATCGCTTTAAATTTTACTTTAGACTTTCTAGGAGAATATTGTAATATGTGGTCAAACGAAACACACAAACAAAATGTCTTTTCAGTCACTAGCTATAAGAAATAAATATAATCCACTTGCACACTTTGACATGGTTGATCATGTTCATACCTTCAAATGTTGATAAACGCACTACTAAAAAAATGTCATTTAACGGTAGAAAATCCATCGTTACATGGTTATATCAATAAATGCACTATCAGAAAAATGTCATATTAGCGACCGTTATTTTAGTGACGGAAAATAGCCATTTAGCGACGAATTTTTCGTTGCTAAATGGTTATTTTCCATCACTAAAATGATCGAGAGTTGCTAATATTTTTCATCGCTAAATGAAAATTTTCTGATGAAAATAGCCATTTAGTGATGGATTTTTCCGTCGTTAAATGGCATTTTTTTGATAGTGATGATAACACTGTCCAAGTTAAAAAAAATTAACATTAGTAAAACTATATACTCATAAACATAATTTTAAAATTTGAAAGATATCATTATATTATTGACTAGGTGATAAAGAGAAATACCAGCTGGTTGAGGCCTTCTGCCCCACTATATGATATTAATGAGTGTATGAGTTTCTTTGTTAGGTGAATCATGACGGAAAAAACATATCAATTTACAAGTTATTAGTTCGGTCATAATGAAGCGATTATAGTAAAAATAATAACATATTTTAGGAAAATTAATCATTTTTAATTTTATAGTTTTAGATAGATAGTAACTTATTTCTTTTTTTTTTTAATATAACTGGATACCATTAAAATGACTCCAAGAACGTTACACACGGGATGGAGATGTCAAAATGTGGTCTTCCCCAAACCCTTCCTGTAGATCCCACGGGGGATGGTTATAGAAACAAAAATTACCCCTCAAAGTTCAAACTATGGACTATTTTGACTAATCTATCTGTTAGAGTATTTTTCTCCCTCGAAACATGTTGTAAACTAATACTCAAATCCCGAGAAAATATCATACGAGCTTCATCAACAACATCCTTGAACGGATGGTTGTTGTTACAACCCTGAGACACCAAGTTTATAGCCTCAATGCAATTAGAGCTAACTATGATCTGTTTATACCTACGGTTCCAGCATAAATACAGTCCATTAATGACCGCAAGAACTTCTGCTATAGTGGGGGGAACCATGGTAAACTTGTAGCTAAACCTGCCTATTCATTGATCATTTCCTCCTCGGATCACTCTACCACAACGACTTCACCCTGAGTTAATAGCAGAGCCATATTACTACAGAGTATAGTTTTTACTACTGAAATTCGCACCCTTTTTTAAAAAAGGGAGTAAAAAGTGAAGGCGGTCTACTTTTGGCACCCTATATGTTAAAGAGGGCGCCAAAAGTCACACTTTGGCGCCCCACCTGACTTTTGGCGCCCTATTCAACATATAGGGTACCAAAAGCCCTTCTGACACGATAAGACATGCATTGACAGCGCGTAGACCACCACTTCCCCATGTATAGAGTAGACCGGCCACACATCCCCTTCTCGGCTTCTATCTTCTCCCTTCTCCTGTGCGCTCCAACCTCACTCAAGCGTCGATGTGCCCAACCTCCCCTTCTCGGCTTCTCTCTTCTCCCTTCTCCCGTGCACTCCTCCAACCTCACTCAAGCGTCGATGTGCCCAACCTCCCCTTCTCGGCTTCTCTCTTCTCCCTTCTCCCTTCTCCCGTGAGCTCCTCCAACCTCGCTTAAGCGTCGTTGTGCCCAACCTCATCCAAGCGTCCAGATTCTTCCAATTGTTGTCGTCTCGCCAAGAAAGCTCAAGCATCATCGTCTCACCGGCTGTCTTCTTCGTCTCTAGTTCTCGAGTTGGCTTGCAGGTTAGATTCTTCCCCATTTCACCATTTCACTGTACATGCATGTCTCTTGTTTTAATCTTGCTTGCATGTCTTCTTATTCTCATTATAATGAATTACCCATTTACCATGACGGTGAGAGTTTACCTTTTCATTGTTCTTGTTTTATTTTCCAGTTTGCATGAGCTTTCTTGCTAGAAGGAGGCATTAGTGATTGTACTCTCATTTCTAGCTAGTAAAGAGGATATACAGCCACTCATAACTTGGTTATTTGCGAGTTTCATCTACAATCTTACTCTTTTCTGCTCAAGTTATTGTCACAGAGTTTTGGTTCATTTCATTATGCATTAATAAATTTTGTATTTCTCCGCCACAATGACTTTTGCTTATAATCCTGATATGTTTTTATTATGTCTGGCCTTGATCTGGTTTATAAAATGGAACTGTAAACTGAATCAGATAGTAAAGGGGTTAAATAAAATTGCAAAGAATTTTTTTAAAAAAATATATACCTACGGCGCCCTATATAGATATATAGGGCGCCGTAGGTCCTAACTTTCTACTCCCCTCACATATGCGTCCCTCCAAAAAAGGGCGCCAATTGGGTTCAAAATAAAGCGTAAAAAGTACCTTTTGTAATAGTGCCATCAACTTCAAGTTTGAAAGTCTCCCGTGTTAAATTGATGTCCTCCCGTAGTTTAACTTGTTAACCTGCATAAAATTTACATCGTGACAAAAGAGATTGATCCCATCAGGCCTAGAAGAAGGTGGAAAGGTCTCCGAAAACTCTCTTGCATTTGTCTCTCCATATATCCCAGCAAGCGTATCCAAACAAGATTTTTCATCTTAGTTTCTGAGTAAACTCCCTCCCTGCTTTCATCGTGAGGTTCCATCGTATCTAATCAATTCCTTGAAGTGATGAGAATTCTTCCCATAATGAAGGTTTGATCAAGGAACACCACCTCTCTCGAGCATTCATGTAATCCGGCAACTAGTGCATGGGGTCTTCCTCTCTCGAGCATCCGTAACATTTCTAAACTAACATAACTCAACCTTTATATATAGTATATTTTAATTCGATCATAACTTAGTTTAATAACTTTTAATTCAATGAAATTTGGTTTGTGTATCTATAACTATTTAAAATATTGGTTCATATATTTCAAAAGAATTAAATTATGTTTTACGACATTTAAAGTATTAAACAGTTACAAGAACTATGTTATAATCTTTTAATATTTAAATATTGAGTTTCAATCTGATTAAAACTATCAAACTTGAGTTGCATCAAGTTAAAATATCGGGTTGCAACCAAATTAAGACTAAGGCAACCAAAGAGTAAGCTTTACTAAATTTTTAATTTCATTTTAAAATATTATAAAAAATAATGTTTGATGATTTTAGCTTTTCAACCCTCAATTTTGAAAGCATTATTGCATACCAAACTAAGATGTAATTCATCATTTTATTTATTGAATTAGTCAATTAATCTAATCCAGCTAGTTTTAAAACACCAGAAATAGTAATATAAATTAGAACTATCTATATGGCAACAGATTTTATTTATTACATACTATATGAATTATGAAATTATTTGAATGAGGATAAATAGATTTAAATTTAAGTTAGATTAAGTGTGCACGTAATAAGAGAAATGTCACGGGTTCCTCTTGAGTCTTGACTCATCCAATAGTAATGTATATATTAATTAAATATAAGAAAGATTGGGCAGAACATTGAAGAAGCAGCCAAGCCACCTTATCCATAAATGTTTGATTTAATTCATTATTCATTATTTGCCAGAAATCATTTTTTTTTCTTTCTTGCCCCCACATGCGCACTGACTTCTTCGCCTCCGTACCAATTCCTTTATTACATTTGTTCTTATATTTGGATTGATTTTTCTTATTTTGTATTATATTGGACTTGTTTGGCGAAGCGTTTTGAGATGTCAAACGTACGTTTAACAATTTTTTTTGCAAAACGATACAATCCCCTTAACATATTTACATCGATTTGCGTAAAAGTACTTCTCTACTGTATTCCCAAATGAGCATGTTATATTGTATCGTGTGTGTATATTAAATATCTTCAAGCATGTACACATGCACTATTAATTATGTGACAGCATATACATTTAATTCTTGCCTTGACTGAATTTATGAAATTCCACTTCTCAATTAATTTATTGTACTACTTACACTATTAGCTTGTTAGCAGTGATTAATTACATTAATAATTATTTGTGGAGTTTTATTATATTCTTAATTTTCAATCCAATTTATTTGTCGATGCCCACAAGGCCACAAAGTCGCACTGAAGCTATATAGGAGTTGCAAATTTTACATCTTACTCTTCATTGAAGTTTAACTACTTTGTTCGATTTTGGGGGAGAAAAAGGAACGCAGTGTTGAAAACCCGTAATCTATATTTTTTACTATCTTCTAAATGATTTTTTTTACATGAAGTTTATTGAAAAAATTAATTGTTCAAGTTATTTCTTTAATCATGTTTATATATTACTTTCAATATTTCATAAAAATGCTAAAAATCTTATCATTAGTTCTACATTAAAATTTAACAACTTTACAATTTTACTTTCATTACCACTTTTATTGTTATTATAAACCACTTATAAGAGGAATTCGTAATCCTAAATATAAGTCATTTATAGCATATTTAATGATTGTTTTCCAATTTTACACTTATTCACTTCTCATTGAAAAGAGATAAATGAGGTGAGAAAAAAACTTTAATAAGTGTAAATTCAAATTTTTTAATCGATTTAATGTACTTTTGGCATGTGAGAATGAGTTATAATTGATGACTTATAATAAAAATAGAGTGGTACACTATATATTTCATTATAAAAAAGTCTACACATTAATAAATGAAAGATAAAATTGTTCGTTTATATATAATACTCATGTGATTTATATATATGACCAAAAAAATCTTCTCTAGGCCTTATAATTGCTCTATCTTAAAATAATGATTAATCAAGAAATGTTGATAAGAAACTGCTCAACTCTTCCAATGTTAAATGGGTTCTGAAGGGAAGGGTAAAACATAAATAGTCATATGTAAGCATTAATTACAAGGACAAAATTGATAAATAAAGATTAATTACTCTCCATGTGACTTATTTTATACACCAAATCATTCTTTTAATTAGAAGCGACTCATGTTATAAACTAGAGGGAGTATATTGAAGTAAATTAATATATGGAAAAGATATATGCTTGTTTGGGAACACTGTATCCCCAATGGTACACGTAAATCAAGACAAAACCATCTCAAGATTTGTAAAAACTATCTCGAAATCCATAAAAGCTATCTTCAAATAGTTAAATCATCTAGAAATCTGTAAAATATCTCAAAATCTGTAAACTATTTTCTCCCAATGGAATTCCCAAACACACCCATAGTAGTTATAAGTTATAGAAGCTAATTGTGCTAACATACTAAAATTAAATAATTTAATAGGAGGGAAAAAAACTTAAGCACCGAATTAAAAATTCAAGTTATTATGGGTACCCTAGGAATAGTTTTCGCTTTAGTTTTTTAATTAATATTTTATCTTCTTAGTTGCATCAAATTGTTGGCCATTAATTTCAGTGAAAAACGAAATTAAAAAGTTACAACTTTTTTTTATAATTTAGGGATATTCTTAATGAGAAAGTCAGATGCCTTTCCTTGAGAAAGTATGAGAATTATCTACTTTTAGTTAAAATAGTTTGACTTCTCACCTAATAATTGTAAATTTGTAATCTGACTATATATTCGAAAGGGACAAAAGGAGAGACTAGCTCGTGTAGGATTGAGGACAATTTTGTTTTTACTGCACACGAGGGTTTAATTAGGTGAGATCAGGTGATTCGTAATCTGGAATGATCAATACAATATTACATCTAAATATGTTAGACCTTTGAAATTCTATAAAAAAATTATACTACTAGAAAAATGTTATTTAGCAACTGAAAATCCGTCGTTAAATGGTTATTTTCCGTCACTAAAACGAGGGTCACTAATATTTTCTGTCGTTAAATGAATTATATGAAGGGTTGAACATAGCATTACAAGATTTAAAATCATTAATTAAAGTTATCTTTCTTTAATTTTCAAACATACCTATAAAAGGTTATAACCAACTTTTTAGTAAAAATGCTGTGTTGTTTACACGGAAACCCAACATGCATACTAAAAATAAAGAGGTTATTCTTACTTTAATTTCATTAAAAATGTTTTAAATAGCCATTTTTATTTTTAAATAATAATCTGTGTTGTATAATTATGACCTTTTAATGTTACTTCGACAGGCACCATTTTAAGATATAATTTTATAGTCTATAAATACCTTTCATCAGCACTTCATTCAACACAAATATACAATAACAACAAAATTTGACCCATTGCATTTGTATCTGAGTTCATGCAGAAATAGAGTTAACATATCACTTTATAAATGCAATATTATTGTCTTGACTTGAGTATTTAAATTCATACACAATTATTCATACTTAAAAGTCTTTATTGTATTTTGGAAAAAAAAAATTGTATGTCAACTTAATTTGCAGCTAAATAATAGGCAGGGAGAATTAAACAGTAAAGAAATTGTTGTACAAAGATACCGTGCAAATCTTTAAAATTTCGTAGAACCATTCCCGCTAACAAAATGAATTCCTTAAAATTCATAACTTCGTTGTTTGTTTTTGTGTATTAAAATTTTGTGGTAATTCTTAAAATACTCCTACCATTGATGCAGTCATGGTATTCTGCAATGAAGATATTTTGAACCAAAAAAAAAGATAGTTGAGGAAAATTAGTTAACGAGCTTCTCCATTTAAGAAGTGTTAGACATAATTTTTGTTGGTGCATTTAACCAATGAGTTGTATTAATTGCTCACAATTTAATTGTATAACTTGTTGTACATTTCAGATTTTATATCAACATACCAATTGATGCAAAAGTCTATTGAATCTTTACTTAATGGATCAACGAAGAAATTATCATTTATATCATATCGATGATAATGTGTCCGTTTGGGAACGTAGTAGAGAAGTAATTTTACGTAAATCGAGATAAATATGTGGAGGAGATTATCTCGTTTTGCGGAAAAACACTGTTGAACATACTTTTGGGGAGTAAATAAGCGTTTCCAAACAAGCACAATGATTTTTTATGATAATTAATTAAAATTCGTAACTAATGAAATAATACACACAGGTGTGTGTAGTATACTATATGTATTCTTTTTAAGGATGTAATTCTTTTTGGGGGTAGAAGAATGTAAACAAAGTATATATAATTTTATGGCATAATAATCAAGTTGGAGAAAGGTCCAAGGGCACCGCTAAGGGTTGTATGGCCACCCTGTACTGTTACTTGAAATGTCCTTTTCTTCTCTTAAAAACACTACATATCCCCCTCTCTCTCTTCCCAGAAAGTTATGTAGATCTTTGTATTTACTCTCTGCTCTCTCTCTCTCTACTTCTTCTTCTTCTTCTTCTTCCTCCGCCTTCTTCTCTCACTCCAATTAACCCACACCTGCATTTTCTAGAGAGAGAAACTAAAACATCATGAATGCTCTCTTCTTCCTCATCAGCACTAGTCCATAATCGATCTTAACCATCAAAATCTCTTATCACCTTTCACCACTACCCAAATCGTACCATTTTCTATCCCGTTTGTGGTGTGTCTGTATATATATATAAATTAAACACACACAAGTTTCAATCTCCTCTTATACACACACTATATATAACTACGCTTAATTTAATGTTAGTTTCATCGATTTAGCTGGAAAACTCTCGATCATCATCATCTTCTTCTTCTTCTTCTCATCACCCACCCACCATGAGTCTCACTCACAGTCACAACAGCCATAGCCAAGATGACATCACCACTACCACCACCACGAAGCTCGACGACAGTCATGAGCTCGACATGGTGATGCCGGGCTTCCGATTTCACCCCACAGAAGAAGAACTCGTGGAATTCTACCTTCGCCGTAAGGTTGAGGGAAAACGGTTCAATGTTGAGCTCATTACTTTCCTTGATCTTTACAGCTATGACCCCTGGGAGCTTCCTGGTACGCCTACCCCGCATACCATATATATGTGTATATATTATAATATATACTATTCCCTTCTCTTCAAGCAATGTTTCACTTTGCTTTTTAATCCTAAGAAACATCGAACTCATCTCAATCACATTCTTATAAGTTATAAGAAACACTTGTGCTATTTAGCTCTTCTTCTTCTTTTGAGCTTCATAATTAAGCAATTCACAAGCCAGATGAGAATAACGAGCATGAGGGAATTCTGATGTATGCATTTTATATTGTGGGGTGTGTGTGTATGAGCAGCCATGGCGGCTATAGGTGAGAAGGAATGGTATTTCTATGTGCCGAGAGACCGGAAGTATCGGAACGGAGACCGGCCGAACCGGGTAACGACGTCCGGGTACTGGAAAGCCACGGGAGCTGATAGAATGATCAGAAGTGAGAATTTCAGGTCAATTGGGCTAAAGAAAACCCTAGTTTTTTACTCTGGTAAAGCTCCTAAAGGCATCAGAAGCAGTTGGATCATGAACGAATATCGCTTGCCTCACCACGACACTGAACGATACCAAAAGGTACTGTTCATATCTTTCTTAGATTTAGAAACGATCTGAGTAATACGGCTCTGTTTTCAGAGTATCATCATCAATACGATTTTCCATCGATCACAAGAAGCTTAATAAGAATGTTTCCATAACTAATTTTCATAAACATTTTTGTTTTTAGTTTGATAGAAATTATATTGTTCCTATACATATATAGGGATCCAATGTTGCATATGGGTGGGTGTGAGATTGATCGATTCAAATTGAATGAAGGAATTGGCAGGAAATTTTAAAACTGGCCACCGTTCGAGCATTTACTTTCTTCGTGAACAATACCTAATACAGATATGCACTTTTGCCTATTAATGATCATCATAAATATATTGTTATCATATTCCTTTAATTTTGTTGCAGAAATCCCTCACTACATGCATGAAAGTTTTAAATTCTGAACTTGTGCTTGGTACTTAGTATATTTCTCATAAACGAAGCACCGTGCTGCCTCTTTCGAATTACTGTTTCTTCTCTCTAGAGTCGTGTGTGATGGATGATGTTCTTGTTGAATGAAAAGTACAAGGTTTGAAATTTTTTGAATATTACTGCTGTTAGTTGTTTTACTTTTATTTGTTTGTTTATTAGGCTGAGATATCGCTGTGTCGAGTGTACAAGAGACCAGGAGTAGAAGACCATCCTTCACTTCCTCGTTGTCTTCCAACAAGGCCATCTTCTTCCTCAAGAGCTTCTTCCCACTCTTCAGACAAGAGCATCACTAAGCACAACAACAACATAGAATTTGTGGGACAAAGTACGGTGATGAATAACAACAACAGCAACAATAATCATCAAGGGGTGTCTATAGCTCTTGGGCTTTCCAAACAAAGCAACGTTATTAACCCTTTTCCTGCTGCTCCTGCTTACCCTAATTCCTCAACAATAATGGCGGCTCCTCCTCCATTCCCACTCCTTGAGGACGAAGAGTTACTGATGCTCACTAATATGGCGCAGCCTTTGATAATGAAGCAAGCTCAAGCTTCTTCTTCTCCCTTCTTCCTCACAACTGGTGGTAGTACTGGTAATACTAATAACAACAATTCTTCTTCGGCTTCTTCATCGAATTTGGAGGATCTCAACAGGATCTTGAGTTACAATCAGCTGCAGCAATACTTCCACAGTAACAATGCTCCAAGGCATCATTATCATCACCATCATCAACAGCATCAACAGCAGCAGCAGCAACAGTTCTCCAGTAATTTTCTGGTGCAACCTCAACCAACGGCTCTGATGATCGGTTCTTCGCCAACCCTACCGACTTCTTCTTCGCTTCCATTACCGACGACGACCACCACGACGACCTTGATCTCTGATAATAAACTGTGGGAGTGGAATAATCTCATCCCTGAGCCAAGCAACAGAGAATATAGCAATATGTCCTTCAAGTAATTATATTTTTACTTTATTATTATTATTGTCATTATTCTCTTCTCTGCATTTGTGATATACTGATATTTATAATAATGATTATGATAACTCTCTCTGTGACATGCACATACATTATCTATAATGGATGGATATTAGAGGCCGTACAATGGATGGATATTAGAGGCCGTACAATGGATCTAGTACTACTATGTGTTAAATAATTTCAAGTGTTAAAATTAATATTACTGTGTAGCACAAAATATTGTTTAGGTTTTTTAATTACTAGGCGTTTATTTTTTAATTAACAACTCGTGTATATGCATGATATTAGTTACTTGTCCTATATAATTATCAACTAATAGAGTTGTGTTAGAATTGATTATACATGGTGTGCTTCAATTCAAGTGCATATTATATTTGCGACTTTTATATTAGAATTTGTTGATCTCTTAGTTATTTGATTCAAAGTAGATTTTTTTCAGCCGTTCTGTAATAATATAATAGTTTCCAAATTCATACATTAGTTAAACAAAACTAATCACATAAACACTAAAAACAATAAATAATTCCCAAGTTTATATGCTAAGGGGTTAAATAAAAAAAACTTCAAAACTGAGAGACACAAACTAGTAAATTTTCATCGAAAACCCCTAAGGAAATAAAGAATATTTATATATGATTATTAATTTTATTATTAGAACTTTTTTCTTCTTTGCACAGCTAGTTCATTGTATTCCAAATAGAGAGTTAGTATGTAGTTTAATTAAATAATTTGCTCGCGGCTAGCTTGCTTGAAGTTTTTCAAACAAAATGGGTCCTATATATTCTCTGTATAAAAGAAGGTTCCAACATATTCAAAATATTAGTTTCAACTAATTCAGTTAATATAGTAATATAATAAGAAGAGAAGATAGACATGTGATCAAAGTTAGGCTTCTAGCTTATTAGATCATCATCTACGCGCCTTTAACCTTTGAATTAAAACGGCATCTAATTAAGAACTATGCACATATAAACCAAAGAAACCTAATTGTTCTACTTTCTAGAGTTCTAGAGATCGAAGAGGCTGGACCCATATATACCTGCATAGATATAATATATATATATATATATATAAATACACACATCGAGAAAACTGAAGTTTGCTGTTGAATATATAATTGAATTCTGATTCTTTGGTTGGTGAAGGATTGGATTTACCAAACCCTCCTAAAGCGAAATAGTTAAGTTTGTGCAATGTGTGTGTATTTAAAGGTGATAGTTTTATTAAATAGCAATTGATTAAGGGTTTGTTTGGAAGCTATTCCCAGAATCTAGGTTTTGTTACAAAACCTAAGTTTTGACCCAAAATCTAGATTTTGTCCAAGCATAAAAAAA
>JANTPZ010115384.1:0-34256 GCA_025593235.1 Vachellia pachyceras
CGATCCGCAAACTTTCCACAATTGCACGTGTACTTGGGGAGGAAAGGACCAGGAAGGAATTGATTCCCTTTCTCAGTGAGAACAATGATGATGATGATGAGGTGCTTCTAGCAATGGCAGAGGAGTTGGGGACTTTTGTTCCTTATGTTGGAGGTGTAGAGCATGCTAATGTGCTCCTACCTCCATTAGAAGCTCTCTGCTCGGTTGAGGAAACTTGCGTGAGGGACAAAGCTGCGGAGTCACTATGTAGAATTGGAGCTCGAATGAGAGAACAAGACTTGGTCGAGTACTTTATTCCTCTGGTTAAGGTACACAGTTGAACTACCTCCTCCTCAATTAATTTTTATTGAAAAGAACTTATTGACAAGATGACATAATAGTGCAAAGTTGGTTGATAATCTACTCATGGATAAGATGGCATAATGTTACAAAGTCAATATCTTTGAATGATTATTCTTTTGTTAATTACGTAGCTCGGATTGCTTAGAAAATTCATCAGTTATCTATTGGTGCCTAGAAACCAAGTAATGCGGGCCACAACTGCTTTCCAGATTGATTTAGGTTCGAGGACTGACATAAGGGAGCAGTGGTGAAAGGTTACGTTAAGTTTTCATTCATGGTATCTTTGCTTGGGCTGTCAGACTTTGGGGATAGTCATAATCTTATGAGTTTTATAGTGAATACCACATTTTGAAACCATAAAATATGTTTTAGTTTTTACTGCTATAGTCAATGGTCTATAGAGGGGATTTTATCCCTTTATATAATCTTTCTGATTAAGTCTTAACTTATGCTTCTTGTGGAGTCAAGGATGTAGTTTATGTTATTTACTTTTCTTCCTATGTTAATAGTCCTCTGCCTTGTCCTTTCTTAATCGTACCATTGACCTCCACTACACTAAAAAAAAAAAAAATATTTATTTGTGACTCTCACTTCTCCAAATGTTGAACTTGCAAACCTGAAAGTCAGGACTTGGGTTTGTTTTTGGAACAGTTGAAGGTTGGACCATGTGATTTTTATATTCCACTGAATACAGCGGAGTGAGTCATTATAAACATTGACATAAAGTGTGCCAACTTGCTTTTTTCTTGCCTGCACTGTTTTTTAAATAATAATAATAATGATGCTGATGAGCTCTTGGTTTCTTTGATTAAATCTAAGTGTTGGTAGAGCACATGAATTGCCACAAGCTATATGTATTTTCTCTTTTTTGTTGATTGTCTTCCTTTTTATTTTATTTTTTAATCTTCTTTATTCATATAATGTACCTAACTGCAGTTAGAATGTAAGTTCATTAATCATTCACTTGTAATGTCCATCATGTAGAGATTAGCTGCTGGTGAGTGGTTCACAGCACGAGTTTCCTCATGTGGTTTGTTTCATATGGCTTACCCTTGTGCACCAGAGGCCTTAAAAACTGAGCTGAGATTCATATACGGTCAGCTGTGTCAAGATGATATGCCAATGGTTAGGAGATCTGCGGCATCAAACCTGGGAAAATTTGCTGCCACTGTTGAAGTTACTCATTTGAAAACCAACATCATGCCCATCTTTGAGGATCTCACACAAGATGGTATGTCAAATTTATGTTCTATTTTCAGCTTAACTGTGATAGATGGGGGGGGGGGGTGAGATTTAAATTAATTATTTCTTGTTCTTTCAGAACAAGATTCTGTTCGGTTACTTGCTGTTGAAGGCTGTGCAGCTCTTGGGAAATTGGTGGATCCTCAGGATTGTGTGGCAGTTATTCTTCCTATAATGGTTAATTTCTCCCAGGTATAGTGAGCATTTATATACAGATTTTGGAAGTTGTGCATTCTCTGGTACGGTTTGCCATGAAAAAATCACTTCACCCTCCTCCTTGGTTTTTTCTCTCCTGCAATATTCCTTTGAAAATTCATGAAGATGGAAAGATTTTTGACTAGGAAGAGTGAATTTCTGGGTGAACAAAAAATCAAGTAGTCATAAATAAGTAAATAGCAGTTTAAATGTGGGATGCAGTTCTGCATAGGAGGTGTGATTTCTTTCTTTATTTTATTTTTAGTCAGTTGTCATGTTCCTAGTTCACACGCCCTCCAGTTTTTCACTTTCAAAATCTTTTTCCTTGTTATTCTCAATAATGAGATAATAATGAAAATGGATTCAATGGAATTTTTTTCGCCAGGATAAGTCATGGCGTGTACGTTACATGGTTGCTAATCAACTATATGAGCTCTGTGAAGCTGTTGGTCCTGAGCCCACCAAGTAACGTTCCCTAACTGTTGAATGAGTGTTTTTGTTCTTGATTTGTTCACCTGCTTTTTTCCTCCTCCTGCTATCTAACAATCTGGTTCGCCAAAAGAGCTGTGGTTTATGAAAGAACTTGTGTAAGTTGTGACAAATCTAATTTAACCATATGTAATGATGGCAATTCTTAGGTCAGACTTGCTTCCTGCATATGTTCGGCTACTGCGTGATCATGAGGCTGAAGTACGCATTGCTGCTGCCGGAATAGTTACAAAGTTTTCTCGCATATTAAATCCAGAACTAGCTATCCGGCATATTATACCATGTGTGAAAGTATGCATTTGTAAACAAAACTTTAAATCTGTAGAAGTTAAATGTTGAAATTTTGTAGACTATGTCTGATTTGATGTCTGAAGATGTTTACAACTGATAAAGTTTGCCTGCCATAGGAGTTATCAACCGATTCATCTCAACATGTTCGCTCTGCACTGGCTTCAGTTATAATGGGAATGGCGCCAATTTTAGGGAAGGTAGGTATCTCTATCTAGTTTCCAACATGAAGTTAACTTTTAGGAGCTTTATCGATACGATATTTACTGGATAAACCCGGTTAGTTAATGATTTGATCAGCTAAAACTCTAGAGAAACTAGTTTCTAGATCTTTAGCTATAAAAGGTTCCGCATAAGTTGTCTTCCATGTGCATTTCTTATTAGAGTGCCAAGTAAGATATATAATAGAATTGACATAATTGCCCTTTGGATTCCTATCATTTATATATTTTTTTACTCAAATATTTTATGCAGAGAGGAAAAGCTGGCATAAGGATTTTAAGGATCCACAATTTAACATGTGACACACGTACACCATATTTAGTCTTTCCAAGAGTGGTGATAACATTGATATGTGAGATGGCGCAGTAGGTGCCACTGGATCTTGGGATAGATCAACCTTAAGACTTTATATATTTTAGCATCATATATTATATCACTTGGTGAAATAGATGAACTTCTCTGATATATGATGTATATGATTATAATTACTTGAATCAAGATGCTAGTCTACTGTGAGTTCTGTAGTACATGAGTAGATTGTGTGTGTGTGTGTGAATTTGATGTCTCATTTATTTACTGTACTCATGTACCGATTGTTCCCATGTCGTTGGCTTATTTTCTGCTGCTTTACCTCTGGGATCAGTTCCCTTCGATTGTATCTGTTGTTAAAGTGTATGCATTTGTCTTTTTGCATTTACTTTATTCCTGGCTAAGTTGCAGGATTCAACAATCGATCAGCTTCTGCCTATTTTCCTTTCACTTTTGAAAGATGAGTTTCCTGATGTCAGGCTGAACATTATCAGCAAGCTTGACCAAGTGAATCAGGTATGTGGCTTAAAACACAAATATCTCTAAATTGGTGATGTAAGTTGAAAATTTGTACCTTTACGCATTTCTTTTAATTACTGATCTCATCTATTAAGATTTGTAAGATACATGTTGATGCAGGTAATTGGCATTGATCTATTATCTCAGTCTCTTTTACCAGCTATTGTTGAGCTTGCTGAGGATCGCCACTGGAGAGTTCGACTTGCAATCATAGAATATATACCCTTATTGGCAAGTCAATTGGGTGTAGAATTTTTTGATGACAAGCTTGGAGCTCTTTGCATGCAATGGCTAAAGGACAAGGTTTATAAAACATTTGAATTAAATTCTACGTTCAAATCCATGGTGCTTTCTTTTTTTAAGTCCACAGGATTGGCCATAACAAATGATTGAAAGACCTGCTTTGTGCTAAAGCTGTTAACTGTAATCTATATCTTCGCTGCTTTAGACTGTAAAGTTTCTGTGCTTTCTTTTTCTTTTTCTTTTTTCATTTTTACTATTTTTTTTAATTCTTAGTTGATTGACTTCTGTTCTAATGTGTGCGTACATAGTTTTAATGTCTCAGCAGTGTGCCTTAGTTAATTTCTTAAGCAGGAAAATAAAAAAATAATTTTCTGTGATGTGCGTGCGTGTGGTATGTTTTTTTTTGTGATTTTAGGCTAGAGTAGACAACTAAAATAAAAAAAAAAATGTGCTTGAAATCAAATGATGAAATGTTCATAACATTTTCCAATATTGGCCAAAATTTCAGTCTTATTTTTCTTGTCAGAAAGCTGACAATTTGGTTAATTATATTTTTTAATTTAGGATAACTGAATCATACATTCTGTGCTCTCTTGTGTTGATTTAGGTCCACTCAATTCGTGATGCCGCTGCTAATAATGTGAAACGCTTAGCAGAAGAATGCGGACCAGATTGGGCAATGCAGCATATTATTCCTCAGGTTCATTCTGTGTTTCTGCTTTCCTTCTTCTTACATGATTAATGTGTTTTTCTACTTCCTCCCTCTCCACTCCTTACGTGCCAAATGGGGCAAGGTTTCTTAAGGACACTGATGGTTAAGTTAAACATATTTGGCGTGGTGTTCATGCAATAACGATTTTGTTGCAGGTTTTGGACATGGTAAACGATACGAACTATCTGTATCGAATGACCATTCTTCATGCAATCTCTCTGTTAGCTCCTGTACTGGGTCCAGAGATTACTTCTTCAAAACTGCTCCCTCTTGTCATAAACGCATCAAAAGATAGGTAATGTTCATGAACCCTCAATCCCATGTCTTCTTCATCGGAACCATTGCTGATGGTTTGTCTTGCAGGGTACCCAACATCAAATTCAATGTAGCTAAAGTTCTTCAGTCTCAAAATTTCATTCTGGTCGTAGATCAGTCTGTAAGTAGCTCTGATTTAAGCTCTTTAATCTATAATGTACCTTTTCAAACCGATGAAATTTTGAACTATGCAATATGCCATTGATCAAAATATAATAACTTGGAAATGATTCAACATTAATTCGTTGGACATGTTAAGACGTTAACTACTGCGGATTGAAGTTCCTTTCCTGCTAACAAGTTCAAACTTGTGACTTGCTGAATTGGCTAAACTTAATAAACTAGGCAGGTAGAAGATGTGGGATAAATATATCTTGGACAATACTTTAAAGTCCTCGTTTAATAATTTTGTTAGTCAGAATGATTTGAATTCGAGTACCAGGTACATTTTGTATCTGAAATCATATTGAGCAGTGATACTTCTAATTGATAAAATTTCCATGGACTTTTCATGCATATTCTCTCTCTGTTTTTTTAAAATACCGGCACCCTCATTTTTTTCTCGTCTCCCCAAGCCGAAGACACGTCAGTTTAATTCATTGTTTCATTTATGCGTTTTAACGCTTGAAAGTGATGCATCTTTATTTTAATTTCTCATATTGCAAATACTATTCAAACGATGCAGGTGGTTGAGAAGACAATCCGTCCCTGTTTGGCTGAACTCAGTGAGGATCCTGATGTTGATGTTAGGTTTTTTTCCACCCAAGCACTTCGGTCCAACAATCAAGTCTGAAATCCAGCTAGATCAATCTGATTATTGTCATTAATTCGTTATAACCCCTTATTACCTTCCCTATTTCCCTTTGTTACCATTGGAATCAAGAAAACTTGCTTATTGTAGCTCGCATCATCGCTTAGGCTCTGTTTTAATCACCCCTTCCCCCCTTTCAAATTATAGCAGTTTCTTCTTTTGTAGCGAATGTAAAGTTGTCCGAAAGTGGATGGATTTTGATGTACAATGTCAGAGTATATATAAATCTAATGATCAAAATAAGACGAGCATGTTGTGTGCGTGCAAGCTAGATTGACCATGACGTGTCAGTTTATGAAAAATGGATTTTTTTGTAATTAAAACTTTAGGTGGATTGGGTCTTTAGGGCTTACTAGAATCAGAGCACGCCTCTAGACTCAAAGAGTACTTACTGAGGTATTTATATTTCGTTTATCAATAAAATTCTCATATTAGTAGCGGGATATGAACTCACTACTTTGTTGGCTACGAGCCAATTTCTTAGCAATGTATGAACCTTTGTTAGCTAAATAATGAAATATTTGATTCAGTTTCTTGAATACTTTTTTGAGGCTTTTTTCTTAGGCTGACCAAGTTTCCTAAATGATCTGATAACTTTACAAGTCTGATGGATTATATGGTACCTCGACTCAATGATATAACAATTAGCCGTCCAGTTAAATTTGGTTCTAAATATATGTCTCGAATTTAATTTTTCTTCCAAAGTATTCTCTTTTAATTATAACATTAAGATGGTGTCTCTATAAAGGTAATTATGATTAAAAAGGTCAATTTAGAAGAACTAACTCATTTATTATAAATAATTTATTTAACAAGTTAATTAAAAAATAGTTATATAGTTCCTGCATTAAAGAGAGTGCAGCTAGCAGAAGCTAGCGCAAGTGGAAGGGGGTTGCACCCAATTTCAGCTATACTCGGGTTCAGTTTTGAGGTATGGCGGGGTGGAGAGAGTTTCTTTGAGAGGTGTCCCCCAAAGTGGCCCGATCAAACCCTGAATCCAGAGTGGTAGGTTGCTCGGACACCTGGTAATATGGTTAAAAAAAGAGTTGGATACTGGATGGTAAAACCAAAAAATAGAAGGGAACCCAATAATATATCATATATTAAAAAATATATCAATTGAAGAGCTCTTGAAAATTTTTTAAAGGGAATGTTTACATTAGAATGTGCTCTCAGTTTGAAACTAAACCGCCAAAATTAATGGCAAGTCTCCTGCACTATAAACAAGTAGTAAATCCAAGATCTCGAGATAAGAGGAAGGTTTAAAAAATCAGATTGGACATTGAATCGGGTGAGACAGTGGTTCAAAGGTATGGGTCGAACTGGAGTTAGATAGGTTATATTATAATAATATAATTTAATAGATTATATTTTATTTTAAAAATTTAATAGACAAAACCTAGAATATTATTTTATTTTACCTATATTTTAAATTTTTAGAGTTTAATTAAATATCAGTAATAAAAATAATTGGGATAAAATGAATTAATTTTATCTTATGTTCTCATGAGTAAATTTATTTAAATAGAAAATGAAGAATTAAAAGATAGTTTTGTTACCATATTTTTTTTAAAAAAAAATTAATGAATCACATCATGTACTTTGGTTCCATTCTTTTAGTGTTTCTAACTTTTAAAATTTTATTTTTTTAAAAGGAAAAGGATTGCATACTGGTTCACTCGGTGGGTCAACCGGTTTGGCTGGGTTGATCGAGTCAATCGATCCTCAGTTCACATGCCTAATCAAACTGGACTGACGATCGGTTCGTCGGTTTCTGAACGGTCTAATTTGGTTTTTTTAACATTGGATGAGAGACCACTTTTGGACTACCTAGATTTTATAATTTATTGTGTAAATTAAAATCTAGATAACAACTTGTATTTTGTTATAAACATTATATTTGTGGATGTCCATAAACTATTGACCTTCCATGTACCCTTCCTAATAACCTTCCTTATGAATATCTTTTAGAGCTTTTTATGAAATCGTTGCGTATTGTGTACTTATGGAAATTGATGTTTGTATTTATTCTATGTAACATTTGGTTGAGTTGAAGGTCTATATATATGGAAGCCATGTAATTCATAAGGTGAAGATGAAGATAGATAAGAATTGTTCCTCTCCTCCTTACAATTTCTCTCTTGTTTGTTCATCTCCCCAATCCCAATCTCCCATTTTTATAACACGTTATCAACACGATTGCTTGAAAAGTTTTGATGCAAGGGAAGAATGGTTGTCTCTGGTCGCTTGTTGTTGTGTCTTTATATTTTGGTGCCCGCTTTGGATTTGGTAAGAATGAAAGGTAAGATTTATTGATCTTCTGTTACATGTACAAAAAGGTTCTACACTTACATGCCTTGGAATTTTGTCTTGCATCAACTTAATTCCTGTATTTTTCAGTAAATGTTAAACGTCTTAGATTGAGCAATGCATTTAGTTTGGGTTTCTCTTTCTTCATTTCTTATTGTGTGCAGGATCATATTTTTTTTAGTTTGTCTGGTCTTGCAAGTTATAGACTTTGTTAACACTTTTAGGACTTTGGGAATTTTCAATTCTTTCAGCTTGGCCCGTTTGGATTATAAGCTTAGTATTTTCTTAATTTTGTTTACAAAATAAAGAAACAAAGCAGCAGTGTAGGCTTTTGATTAATTTTCAAATCTTCAAAGATATGAATTTTGTGAGGACATACATCTGTTTTGATAATGTGTGAATAAAGAAAATATATCTTTGTCAATTTATTCCTTATACTACTTAGATGTCATAGCTTCTAGATACTCATTTTGTTTCTTTGTTGACACACTTCACATGCTAAAGCTTGTCAATTTAAGGAAAAGCCCTTATTGTTGTGCTTCGATTTTGCATATTTTGTTAATTATCCTCCTCTTTCATTTTCCAATAAAGCATTTTAACAAAATCCTAATAACTCCCTCATTATGTGTTATCTGTTCTTTTGCTTCAATTTCATCACTTGCACTGCTTTCACATGATAGATGTTGGAACTATATGAGGTTTTAAACTTGTTCATGAGATGAGGTTTGAAATCTTCAGTATGATGCTATGGGTCATGATTTAAGGTTAGGTTAATTATTTTCCTCTCTCTGTTGAATACCGATGTGAATGTTCTTTGTTTAGTTGCTACAAGAATGGAGAGGTTGGTGATATAAGAAAAATAAAAAATTCAAATTTGAACGTTAAGTTATTAAAAACTTCTATGATTGATGTTCCCTCACTAATTTATCTCAATTCAGTTCTTATTGAATTCCCTTAATGCTCAATATTCTTTTGGGAGGTATATAAAAAAAACCACTTAAATCTTCATTAATTTAATATCTTATCTGTCATGCTTACTATTACAGCCCGTTTGGTTCAGTGAATTTGTAAGAATTGAATGGAATGGAAGAGAATGGACGGGAAAATTTTTTAGGGTGTTCTATTTGATTGGCACTGGAATGGAAAATAGGTTGATGGAAAACTTTTGTTTGGTTGAATTAAAATTGTAGGAAAGAGAGTAGGAAAATTGTATCAAATGACTATACTGCCCCTAATGACAAATGTAAAATGTTTTTTAATAAATATATGTATTTATTAACAAAAATTTAAATTATTTATATTTATTCTTTAATATTTAATTATATAATGTATAATTATATTATATTTATTAATTATATATTTATTATTAATTATATATATTTATATATGTATTCATATATATCAGGTGAAGATGTGATCTTCAGACCACATCTTCACCCCATTCGAATGGGGTGAAGATGAAGAAGAGACAGAGGCGCGAGGAGGACATTGGGAGTGAGGGCGAGGGTGCACAGGAACTCCGTCTTTTGCTCTTCCATCGGCCGATTAAATTCGAATGTGGTGAAGATGAAGAAGAGACAGAGGACGCGCAGAAGGCCAAGCTGAACATATTGGTGCTGTCGATGACGGAGAAGATGGACTGGGGAGTCAGAGCGGCGCGCAGGGCAACTCCGTCTTTTGGCTCTTCTATCGACTGATTGAATTTCTTCCCACCGTTTTTGGTGGGAAGAGATTTTCACGCGTACGCTGGAAAATGGCTTCACGTGGGAAGCCATTTTCCATCACATTCGTTGAACCAAATGGCCGCCGCCGATTGAAAATCGCGATTTTCCTTTTCCATCAACACATTTTTAGCAAACTAAACGGGCTGTTAGTCTTACGGTGGAGCTTAGAATTAAAGTCATTGTTGTGCCTTCCAATACGTTAAAGTTCCTCTTTTACCTAGCAAAATGGAAGTCTCCCTCGATGTTGAACTCGCAGAGAAGGAAACGAAAGTGCCTTGCGCTGATGAAAACAGATTTACCAAGAAGGTTAAGATTAGAGACAGAAATGCTGGGGTTGCTGATGGAATGTAGGATGATGGAGTTATGGAAAGCAATTGGATAGGACAATGTGATCCATCGATGCCGATAGAGGGTTGCCTAGTGCACTCTGATGCAAGCCCGGGTACTGATTCTCCCATTCCTGAAGATACTTCCTCAGACCTTCCGCAACCTCCTGCAGCATCCTTCCGGGACAAACTCCTGGGCCAAATATCTTCAGGTGCTAATAATTCTGCTAGCATGACTACAGGCTTGATGATTGAAAAAGGTGATGTCGAGGTATGCCTGGAAGGACTTATCCCTACAATCACATTCTCGGAGCGGATCAAAGCGCTTATGTCACAATGTATGAAGTATGCGGTAATAGTCAAGTTGTTGGGATGCTTCATCAGACAGGATATCCTGCACGCTAAGATCTCCTCTCTGTGGAAGCTGTCTGATGGCTTCAAACTAACAGAACTGGAGGGTGGGTGTTACATGGTGAAATTGGAGAATGATGTTGACTATCATAATGCGCTGTTGGGAGGGCCATGGATGGTTCTTGGGCATTACCTCACTGTTCACCCGTGGGAGCCAAGTCTATCACCAACTAACCTGGAGATCAAGCAGGTATATGGCTGGGTTAGGCTCCCTGGCCTTCCTTATCACTATTACCATAAGAGTATCCTAAGAGCTATTGGAGAAGTAATTGGTCAGGTCTTAAAAATTGACTACAACACGGAAGTGGTTGCTAAGGCAAGATTCGCACGTTTAGCTGTTAAACTTGACCTAACCAAGCCTTTAGTCTATAGGATTAAACTTGATGGTTTAATTTAGTTTGTAAAGTATGAAGGCCTACCTACAATTTGCTATGCTTGTGGAAGATATGGTCACCTCGAGGAAGCTTGTCCTCACCGAGTGCAGCATCCGCCGTAGGTTGGAATTCCAGCAAGCTCAAGTCAGCTGCCCACGACAGTTCCAGCGAGTAGTGATCACAACGCTCCGGCGCATGAAGAATAGATTTTTGGGGAGTGGATGAAAGTGAAACCTCGCAACGGTCGCCAAGCAAGAATGGCCAGAAAAGTTGGAAATGACCATTACCATCATAATGAAAGTGGAGGCAGTAGGTTTATCCCTCTGTCAGAGAGATAGACAATGCTGAGACCTACAAAGATGAAAGTCTTCGTACAGAGATGGCTCAGGGATCAAATCATGTTCGTCAGCAGGAGGACTATCTCAGGTCCAGCGGAAGAGATCTTAGGCTGAAGTCAATGCAACCCACCGGTAACCCGCCCACCTCGACTGCATCGAAGCCGAAAGCAGCTGACACCACCACACCCTCCATCTTCACCTCTCCTGCATACAGAGAAACCCATCAGCCAACGTCACTAGGCCATACTCATACTGCTGTCGTTTTGGCTCCGATAGGCGGAAGTGGCAAAAGGCTTAAGGAGGGGTCTGGGCCTTAACCACATCAGCCCAATCACTCAATATCTGCTGGCCGGAACGCCTTCAGCCCAAAACCTCCTGATAAGCCCAAATTATGCAAAGCGCTCCAGCTCAATCTTCAGCCCAAGTTCAAAGCTTCCAAACTAAAGATGAAAGACTCACTTGGGCTTCCATCAGAGGAACTCTCAAGAGCTCTAACAGAGGCCATGGGATGCTCTCTCGAGTCAGAGGATGACACGCCATTCTCGGAGGCCACAGAGCTGGCTTTTGATGAAGACTCTGTCTCAGAGAAATCTGAGAGGGAAAATTAAATTGGTCTCTTACCCAATGAATCATTCTATATTTGTATGGAACTGCTAGGGGGCAGCTTCTTCCCCCTTCAATAGAGTTTTAATATCCTTGTTAAGTGGTTATAAGCCACATATTGTCACCCTTGTTGAACCGAGAACGTCTGGGAAGAAGGCTGACAAAATTATAAGAAGCTTGAATTATCCTAACTCCCACCGGATTGAGGCTTCAGGGTTCTCTGGAGGAATTTGGCTCCTTTGGAGGGATGCTATTAATCTCATCATCATCCAAAACCATATACAATACATGCACGTCCGAGTAGCTGACTCAACTGGTGCAGGATCCTACTTATTTACTGCAATTAATGGAAGTCTTAATCCTACCATGCGGGAATGGTTGTGGCGTGATCTTTCTCAGTTCCAAGAGGACCCCTCCATCCCGTGGCTCTTGGCGGGTGACTTTAATGCCACCGTTCACAGTGATGAAAGGCAAGGTGGTTCTGCTAGAATGAAAATGGGCTGCAGATCATTTAAACAATTCATAAATCGCGCTGGTTTTATTGATTTGGGATATAAAGGCCCTCGGTTCACCTGGCAGCGTGGAGGGCTTATGGTGAGGCTTGATAGAGCATTATGCAACTAGCAATGGCTTGCTTGCCAACCCAATTCTGTTGTAATGAACTTGCCTAAAATTCAAAGTGACCATAGGCCTATCCTCATTACCCAAACTCTGGAACAGCGAGCCAACCAGCAGCTTTTTAGATTCCTTACTCCCTGGGTTCTATACTCAGACTTTCATAACTTGGTGATAAACTTTTGGAGACAGGAAAGAAGCCTAGTAGATAATATAGATTGTTTTGTCTCTAATGCACGTAGCTGGAATGTTAACGTCTTCGGGCATATTGGAAAAAGGAAGCGTAGGCTCAGGCAACAGATTAATGAGATTCAACATAAGCTCGAGCGATTGCCTTTCTCTCCATCTTTGGTTGAACTTGATAATTCCTTGCAATTGGAGTATGAAAACATTTGTTTTCAAGAGGAAGTGATGTGGATGCAGAAGTCCCATAGCCAGTGGATCAAAGATGGGGATAGGAACACTAAGTTTTATCACATAAAAGCTTTGATAAGAAAAAGGCAAAGCAAAATTCTAATGCTCAAAGATGACTCGGGGATTTGGGAGGCAGATCAGACAAATCTTTCTAATATGGCAATCTCTTATTTCCAAAATCTCTATTCAGACGACGCCATTAGTAGGCCTGCTTTCAGGTACGCTGGTCTCTTTCCTTTAATTCCTCATGCTGCTCTTACTAACCTTGACAGCCTTGTCACTAAGGAAGAGACCAGAAGAGCTTTATTTGATATGCACCCTCTTAAGTCTCCGGGTATTGATGGTTTACATGCCATGTTCTTCCAAACTCAGTGGGAAGTTGTTAGTGATAATGTGTTTGCTGAAGTGAAGAAGGTGTTTGAGGGGGCTCTCTTGATCACCGTTTTAACCGCACTCTTATAGCCTTGATTCCAAAGGTTGATCATCCCTAGACGCTGAAGGAATTTAGATCTATCAGCCTCTGCTCAACGTTTTATAAGCTTGTAACAAAAATCATTGCTAATAGGCTTAAACCGATAATGCCTTTGCTCACTCTTCCTCAGCAAGCTAGCTTCATTAAGGGAAGGAACATCACAGACAACATAAATATAGCCCAGGAGGTTATTCACTCGATGAGGAGAAAGGGCGGACGGTTAGGATGGATGGCAACGAAAATTGATCTGGAAAAAGCTTTTGATAGGTTGAGTTGGGACTTCATTGCCAATACCCTTGCTGATGCCAGAATCCCTGTAAAGCTTCAACGACTAATAATGCAATGCATAACCTCTTCTTCCATGTAAGTGCTATGGAATGGGCACAGTACTACCAACTTTTCTCCTCAATGCGGAATTCGGCAGGGCGACTCCCTTTCACCCTATCTCTTTATGCTTTGTATGGAGCATCTTTCCCAAGCTATATGTAATGAGGTGCACAAAAAAGCATGGAAACCAGTCCAGCTAAGGAGGGGTGGCCCTGCACTATCAAACTTATTTTTTGCTAATGACCTCATTCTTTTCAACTGAGTAGATGACACTCAGATGCATTTAATGCAGCAGTTGCTTGATGATTTTTGCTGTGCATCCGGGCTCAATGTGAGCAAAGCTAAAACCAAGGTCTTCTTCTCACGGAACGTCTCTCGCCAGCTTGCTAACAATACATGCTCTAAGTTGGGTTTCCACAAAACTGACTAGCTAGGTAGGTACTTGGGCGTTCCTATTCTTCACAAGAGGGTAACCAATGATACTTACCTTTATATTGAGGATAGGGTGCAAGCTAAGTTACAAGGCTGGAAAGCCAGCACTCTCTCTCTTGCAGGTAGGATTACTCTAGCCCAGTCCGTGTTATCCACGCTGCCATACTACACTATGCAGACTACTCGGCTTCCTAATGGCCCTTGTGCTAGGATTCAATGCATTATTAAGAATTTCATATAGGGATCTACTGAGCACCGAAAAGGTATACCCCTTCTGAAGTGGACTGCCATGTGTCAACCTAAAAAGCATGGAGGATGTGGACTGAAGGATTTGGTTAATTAGAATTCAGCTTTTCTAATGAAGCTGGCATATGCTATTCAAACTCAACCAAACTCCTTTTGGGTGCAAGTTCTTCGATCTAAGTATAATTGGCACGACCAAAGGTCTCATGTATATCACAACCGTTTTGCATCCCATTTGTGGAGGAGCATCTTGGCAGTTTGGGAAGATCTTGATCTCGGTTGCAAATGGAATGTTGGTGACGGAAAGGAAGCTAGATTCTGGTCAGATCATTGGATTGGAGATTTAGGGCCCCTTTCTCATCTTTCATTCAGTCCTATCAACGAAGCACCATAAGTAACTTTGTTACTCATGATGGTCAATGGAAATGGAGTGATTTTCAGGATAAGCTCCCTCAGGATATCCTAAGGGAAAGCAAATTTAAGCCTCCACAGAGTCAAGACACTCAAGATACTATCGCTTGGCGTTGGGGAAATAGATTCTCTGTCAAATCTGCCTATGATCTGCTGATGCTTGACAAGTGGGATGAGGAGAACAAGCTATGGAATCTTGCTGGGAGTTGGAAAGGCCCTCAGAGAGTTAAAACTTTCTTATGGTTGGTGCTTTATGACAGACTCCTTACTAATAAGGAGAGGGTTCGAAGACACATGACCAATGATGACACTTGTGAGATCTGTGGACAGGGGCCTGAGGATATTGACCATATTTTGATGAGGTGTCTGCTGGCTAGGGCCTGCTGGAATCTTGTTGTGCCAATTCAAGATCTATCCTCTTTTAATGCTGCCCCTTTCAATCATTGGCTACATGCTAATTTGAATCTGAGTGATAGTAATACCTTGTGGACCACCATTTTTGGCACTATCTATTGGAGGCTTTGGTTGGCCAGAAATCTTTAGATTTTTGGTAGTGAGGAAGTTTCGGCTTTGCATTTGGTTAATTATTCTCTTGTCCTAGCAGAGCATACCAGTCAGGCCCTTATTTTCTGCAATCTTATTCCCCCGATTTAGTTTTCGCTTTGTTCATGTAGTGCTCACCTCTTGGTCCTGACTCTTGAAGCTAGGACTCTTTTCTATTCCTTTCTGTTTTTCTGCTCTTGTTGGTTCTTGTACCTTCTCAGTTATTAATAAATTTTCACCTTCACTCGAAAAAAAATTTCCTCTTTTACTTGTTGGTGGTATTTAATAATGGAGCTATGAGCATGAGAATGGATTTGGCCATGCATAGTAAATATTTTGTGGTGTTGTTGAATGTTTTAATATATATTATTACAATATTTATATATGAAAAATAATTCTTTCATGTGTGAATATAATTCCTATGGTGAGTATGAGGCTTTATTCTTTTGTTCAATGAGTATATTAATTTGCATGAATGATAATTCATGGTGTTTAAAGCCATTTGCACAACAGTGGTATATTGGAATCGAATTTTTGTAATTAAGTGGATTATGAACTTATGGTCCATTGATGTTCATAACCTCCTTGATATCATAACTCCATCAGTGTTATTTGGCTTTAATATGTATTGACCAGCAACACTATTTGTTTTTAATGTGCCAAGCGGTAATTCCCTTTAGGCGTTTCCTCAAAAATGGCCTAACAATGATAGTGTGTATAAATATATGTCATGCGGGTGATATTTCCCTAAGGTTGATGAGCTTCAACACTAAATATGTTCAATTTTCCATAATGTGTCATCATTGCATTCTATGTGTGGGAGCCATATTCACTGTTTCTAAGCATTGAGCTCATTTTTGCAACATTATAGTGGATAATATATTGCAAGTCTTGGTATACTATATTAGCTCTTCAGGTCTTGTCATGTTATATTAATTCATATCTTGTGCTTTTGGTTATGTGTTTTTTTTTCAATTTAACTTGAGTGTGGAAGGATTGTGGAATGACAACAGTGTTCTCACGTGAAAGTGTTTTAACAATACAAGAGTATAGAAGAAACACTCTTTAGCATGGTACCGGTATTACACATAATCTCCAAATGAAATTAGAGTTTAAAGGAGAAGGTATATTGTAATATTTTGCAATATTACAGTTTTGATAAATGTTCTTGATGGTGAAATTATTTCTCTTTAACAATTCTATATAATATATCCTTAAGATATACATGCAGGATTATTCTTATAAGAAATGAGCCAATGAAGGATCATAGATCAGTAGAGGTATTCTGATTTTGAAATATATCACTCTAAATTATTTAGTTTATTTTTCATTTCCCTAAATAAGTATTTGAGAGCTTCTTAGTTTTTTTATTCACCGTATTTAAGACAATGAAAAAGGTTGTTTTTTATAAAAGAAAACGAATTAACGGTGAAAAGTAGGAGCCATAAATTTACATTTGAGTTTTGGTTCACTCAAAAGTTTGAAGATGATATCCCAATGGGATTAAAATCCAAAATTTTATGGGAGTTATAAAGTACAAAGGCTTTCAAGTGAAATACGCTGAATCAGAAAATCATGTTTAAATGAATCATACTTGAAAGGGAGATCATTAGAATACAAGTGTGAGCTAACTTTGTATATATTTCTATTTTTAAGGGGAGATTGTTAAGCCTTTTGATCTCCTAAAAATGGATGTCAGATCTCCCAAAATGGATGTCATGTTAAATGTCATATTGAGATTTTAAATCAATATGTTATGAAAATTGAAAAGTTATTATAGTAAACTAGAAGTTTACTGATTTAGACAAAGTTATTGTTAGCATGACTTGTTTAATAATCCAAGTCATATATAAGATGCAATATAATGTCAAAGATTATATATTGACATCTGTTGAAGAGTCAGAAGATTCTTCATGAATAGACATCATAATAGAATATGTGATGATTGTTCTCAATAGAATATGGATCATGAGATGATCATTGGTTATGATTTGAAATGGATCTCTATATTTCTGGAAATATATTAACTTATATTGGCCCATTTGAGAAGCATGTAAACCATACAAGTATTCAATAAGTTTGATAGATGCATCTATAATATGGTTACATGTGTAGTTATTAGTAGCTTGCAGCCTAAAGTTTGCAAGAATGTTCGAACAAATCATTATATTTATAGTGCACAATTTTCAGATTATATGATCCATAATAATTTATTAAAGCCCTCATATATTAGCTTGATCAATGTTTATGAGAATAAGATTATTATTTCAGTGTTGATATATCTAGCTTGATATATTGCATCATTTATACATATTAAGCTAACAAAATTCTCCCAGTAAATTTGGCTTTTGGCCAAAAGCTAGATATTTTCCATCTTAATTGAATGTGCAATGCTTATTCTTATTGGTCCACCGCATAGATGGAAAGTTGAGATACATTTTGGGCAAGATTCTCCTCCTTGTTTGTCTTTAAATGAAACAAAATTTGTTTCTAAAGAGAGCAAATGGGCTTATGAGGCTTGTACTGCATTATTAGTTGATTGCCATGTGACAGTTTTCAACATGAGAGGGAGAAATTGAGTAGATGAAAAAGAAAACACATTGAATGCAATATTATTGTTAAATATATATCCTCAAATAAAATAGTATGAACCAGAAGTTCATCGAATATTGCATTCAAGAGAAATTGTAAAAATATTTGTCAGATCTAATTATTGATTTAAATGAGAATTATTAATTCTCATATTCCAACTGAAAATGATCCAATTAGTATAAATGAAAATGAGACATGCTTGAAGCATGATAAACAATCGGTTCCAAATATTATACTTTGAATAAGAAGGATCATATAATTAAGGTGATCATATTAAGGAGGTTAGCACTCTAGAAGAGGCCAAGACATAAATAGTTATAAAAACCTCAATAGAGGCTCAGGTACCTGAAAAATAATATTGAGATATTGACAAGTTATGTCGCAATGAGAAAAATGGAACCGAAAAGGATAAAGTTATCGACAAACAGTTTTGATAATAATATCACATGATCAAGTGAGGATCTTATGTATGAATATGTCATAAAAGGATGACATGAATGTGATTGGCCAACATAAAAGAACAAAGGAAAAAGATGCAATAAAATATGATTGTATCATTTCGATATGTGAGAATTATGGACCTGTAGTCTAAATGCATGACATATAAAAGTGTTATGAGACGTGAACATTTATGTGAAAACAAAGGTTTTCACAATAGTATGATGATTATGATGAGGTATAAGATATATTATTTTGTAGTGGATACATTAATTCGACATATCCCGAAGATATGATCAAAAAATATGTTTTAGTATATAATTTGATGACAATGCACTTATGTGGTTTAAATATAGAGAAGATTAACTATTTGAAAAATCATTTATGACATTCACATTCAAGAAATATGTTTTAATGATAATGATTGATGTTGTCATCAAGGGAGTAAATATAATGTTATCAGGGGAGCAAAGATCATGTTGTACTCTTTTCCTTAACAAAGGTTTTGTCCCACAGGGTTTTCCTTGTAATATTTTTAACGAGGCAGTTTCAATATATATTGTGTATTCCTTTTCCTTCATTAGGTTTTTGTCCCACTGGGTTTTTCTACTAATGTTTTAATGAGGCACAATATTTGTTCATGGACGTCCAAGGGGGAGGGTTATAAACATTATATTTGTGGATACAAACTATTGACCTTCCATATACCCTTCTTAATAACCTTCCTCATGAGTAGCTTTTAGATGTTTTTATGAAATGGTTGCATATTGTGTACTTATGGAAATAGATGTTTGTATTTATTCTATGTAACTTTTAGTTAAGTTGAAGGTTTATATATATGGAAGCCATGTAATTCATAAGGTGAAGATGAAGATGAATAAGAACTGTTCCTCTCCTCCCTACAATTTCTCTCACGTTTGTTCATCTACCCAATCCCAAATCTCATATTTTCATAACATATTTTATAATTTGTTTTTCCCGTGTATCAATTGAAATATTAAAACTTAAATATTTACAATTCAACTTTCCTAGATAGATTAATAAATACATATTTTGAATTTGAGTTAACTTCTTAAATCTAGGAGCCAACCACTTAAAATATTAATATTTTAATATTTAAAAGTTATTATCTTAAATTTATTAATCAACCTTGTAAATTTGCATAATTTCTACATTGATTTTTCAAATTTTATATATTGGTTTATAGGTCATTGTTTTAAATATACAAGTCAAACTTTGAAATTTACAATTTGACAAGGTAATACTTAGGCCAGACTTGTAAATGTTGAAGCATTAGCTAGCAAGGCAAATAATAGAGAAAGAAATCTTTCACCCATACATGCCCTCTCATGTCATTTGACTATAAATTCACTCCTTGTTGCTTCTGATTTTTCACAAATTTCCATTAAAAATATCTACATTTAATGTTGAACAATATTAATAACATTTATTTTCAATGGAAAGATATTTGTAATTAAGAAAAAAAATTTAAATGAGCATTAATTCTGTTGAATCTTTAACTCTAATAATGGAGCATCTGGGGAAAAACACCCTTGATAAATACTCGAGACTAGATCTAATATATTTTGATCCGTAATTAGACATATGATTAATTAATATACCAGCATGTACCCCTGCGCCAAACAAAACTTTAAGGGGGCTGATTTTCCCAGCAAGATGCAGAAAACTTCAAAATGATCCTCAAGCATTTATTTTCTATTTTGAATCCTAAATAAATGAAAACTGTAACTATTTTCTTGGCATTGTTAGTTACTTTATATATATATAAGCATATAAAAGTGCACTGTAGAGCCATATAGTACTGATATTGACTTGTCCTACAAGTCAAATATTTATGTTAAACATCAAATCACATCAATTCTTCTTCTTCTATCTAGAAAACTCACACTACAATGTCAATTCTGCCTGTGTTCATGGCTTTCCTCGACAACGCATTTTAGGTTCTCTATATAAAATTTACCTATCTAGCTGCTAATGTTGTTTATATTTATAGTTATTTATAGTGTATTCAATGTTCTGATATTGTTTCTTTACTGTATTTTATTTTAAGTTACATCCACTACTTTAAATAGCCCAATTTGAGGTGCTAAATCTGGATGTACATAACATCAAATGTTGAAAACTTTTAAAAAATAATTTAAAGTATTAAATGTATTATAGATACATTTAAAACTGAAAAAAATATACTTTACCCATTCACTTATGTAAAGACTATAATTTATAATGTCTACCCAATAAAAGTATTTACCTGCTGAGCTGTAATCATTGTAAAAACAATTTACCCCAAACCATACCAAACAATTGAATGTACCGAATTTCAAATTGCGAGACAAGCACAAGCAGATTTCAACTTGATAGGACAGATTTCACCTTGCACAGATTAGTCTCATCATTTTTCTTCTCAATTATCATTTGAAACTTTTGTTAGGAGCAAAGCGTGCAAAGGTGTGTATCCCTCTGCTAGGGTTTCTTCTTTCCTTTGGTGGAGGCCTTTCGTCTCTCTCCGAGGGTTTTAGCTTGCCATGAGTGGAGTTCTGATATCTCTCCTCCTGCGTTTGCCAATGGAGAGTGCGTCTGGTTGGGGTGTTTTGTTTGGGGGGTTTTGATTTTTAGGTTAAGTAGCATTTTTGCTACGGAAGTATACACGTTGGAGCATTGAGTATCCGAAAGTTTTTTTAGGATCAGATTTAACCATGAAGTTTATAAAACGTAGCATTTTTCACCTGGAGCAACGGATCTTTAACGGACGCTTGTCTTCATTTGAATAAGGCATGTGTTATTTGAATAAAAATCTCAACTTCAGCGTAAAACTCATTCGTCTTGAAATTTTATTATTTGAATGAGAAAATGGTTCATTCAACTAAGCTTCTAAATTAAGTATCAGGTCAAGTTCAAATAGCTGTAACTTGTTCGTTTCTTTTCTAAATTTCTTAAATGACCTATTGTTGGAAAGTTCTTTGAATTTACTATCAAATGAAAGAGGTTTGAAATCAATTGGATACGTGATTTAAGAGATATCATCAAAAAACCGAACATATATCAGGAATAAACGTATTCCTGATATATGTTCAAGTTTTTGATGATATATCTCAATCCAAATATCTAATGGTTATGAAACTTGTCTCATTTGAAAGTATACTCAAAGAGCTTTCCAACGATAGGTCATTCGTTAAATTTGAAGATCAAGCCAAGGAGATACAGTGTTTTGAAGTTTATACTTAAAAGGGCTAGAAACCATGCTTTCTAAAATGTATCTAGACACTAAGGTTTAGAAAGAAACCTTTCTAAACTGTAGCTTCTAGCGGTTTAGAAACAAACGTGTAGAAAGTCGAGACTCATTCGAATGAGTTTTAGGTTTATTCGAATGAGTTTTAAGTTCACAAAAATAAATGGTTTATAAAGTTTAACTTCAAAATGCGGTAACTTCTTTATTTGAAATGGAAATTTGATAAATGACCTATCATTGGAAAATTTTTTGAGTCTACTTTCGAATGAAAGAGGTTTAAAATCAATTAGATATCTAGTTTAAGAGATATCACCAAAAAACCGAACATTTATTAGGAATAAATGTATTCCTTATATATGTTCGGTTTTTTGATGCTATCTGTCAATCCAAATATTTGCTAGTTGTGAAACTTATCTCATTTGAAAGTAGACTCAAAGATATTTTCAACGATAGGTCATTCGTTAAATTTGGAGTTCAAACCTAGGAGATACATTGTTTTGATTTTATACTTAAAAGGGCTAGAAACCATGCTTTCTAAACTGTATCTTCTAGCTAGGGTTTAGAAAACACGGTTTAGAAACAAAGGTGTAGAAAGTTGAGACTCATTCAAATGGGTTTTTGGTTCATTTGAATGAGTTTTAAGTTCACAAAAATAAACGGTTTATAAAGTCTAATTTCAAAATGTTGTAACTTCTTCATTTGAAATGCAAATTTGATAAATGACCTATCCTTGGAAAGCATTTTGAGTTTACTTTCAAATAAAAGGGGTTTGAAATCAATTAGATACATGGTTTAAGAGATATCATCGAAAAACTGAATATATATGAGGAATAAACGTATTCTTGATATATATTCAGTTTTTTAATGATATCTCTCAATCCAAATATATACTCATTGTGAAACTTGTCTCATTTGAAAGTAGAAAGATCTTTGCAATGATATATCATTTGTTAAATTTATAGTTCAAACCAAGTAGATATAGGGTTTTAAAATGAAGAAGTCAATTCTTATTTGAATGAGCATCAATTCTTATTCGAATTTGGAGTTCCAACGATAGGTCATTCGATTGAGTGCCAATTCTTATTCGACTGAGTGTCAATTCTTATTCGAATGAAGTTTAGACCTCATTTGAATGAGACTTTCTAAACCATTGTTATCAAATACAGTTTAGAAAGTGATGGTGTTACACTCATTTGAATAAGGACTGGTACTACTCATCGGCGTTGAAGAGGTGGTTTCTCGCCTCTGATATGGTATGATTTCTTGTTTCTTCTCTTCCAATCTGATTTGGATGGGTGTGCTTCCTGGTTGGGACTCTCATATTTGGTGGTTTAGGGATATGATGGTGTTGGCCGATGATTTCGAAGGTTTTTTTGTTGGGGTTGTTTTGCTGTTGTTCCTTTCCACATTTTTGTGTGGATCTTGTGTCTCTGCCCTTATGGCAGTAGATCGTAAGTCAAATGGGATGGGACCTCTAGGGAGGTTCTTGCTGATACGTGAGTATTGTATAGGTAGATGAACTGTACACATGGCAGCTCATTAAGGGTATTGCGTAACAGAGTCAGTTAGGCAACTGAGCTTGAATTAGTTAGTAGGTATGCTATTAGTAGTTGCGCAACGTGTTATTTATGGCTATGCACAAGGTATATACATATGTGGACACATGTGTAATGATTCATAGAAATAAGAGCTCAAACATTTTCTCTCTTTCTCTCTGTCTCTCTCTCTTTGGCCTGTACCAATTTGGTATCAGCGCCTTTCTCTGGCAATAGCGCCGGAGACACGATCCTATGATAAGATCAACAACATAGAATGCCGCTTAAATTCCTATGTCGTGACTGCAGAAACTAATCGAGTTCAGCTGGAGCAACAAGCCGTCGACATTGGTGACCTTAAGAAAGCCATGACTCACATTGAAAATTACCTGCAAAATCTCACTGACACCATTAAGAATTTTGGATTGTTAGGAATTGCGCCCATTGGGTTGTTGGCGGAGACAGAAGAGGAAATTGTTGAAGCCAAAGCCAAGGCAGCCAAATCCGCCTTTTCTACCCCTGCTGCCGAAGTTGCTCATGTTACTCCCACTCCTCCGCCTAGCACTTCAAATCCTACTCCGGTGATCCGTCAGCAATTTCCTCTGCCATCTAAGGTGGTTTCTGCTGCACCAGGGAAGACCGTGGCGACTCCTCATGTAAAGAGGCTTGCGAAGCAGCCCAAGATTGATCTTTAATCGATTGTTGGTTCAGATCCTTTTGGGCGGATTACTCCTGCTGATGTGAAGGCAGCTACTAGAATCACATCTTCCAAGAGTAACGTGGCTAAAGCTGCTGAGCCTGCTCTGGTGGCCCTTATTCCATCCAAAGTGGCTGTTCTGGCTGCCCCAGCAGCTTCTCTACCCCCAGTTCCAGGTTCTACAGAGCTAACTATCATTGGCAGTGCTCCAATCATCGTCTGCTGCATTTCACCGTCAGTATTTTGAGGCAAAAAAAAAGGAAGGGTCAGTATATTTTTATGACTTGTCAAACAAACTTATGTCCCACGCATTAATTAAGAATACATACTCCAAGTTTTTGTTGTTTTAATAGGTGTATGTATGCATACTAAAAAATAAAAAAAATCATCTATTCATGCAATTTCACCAAAATTTGGTTTCTGTCTTCTATTACCACCGAGGTGGACACATGAAGTTCAAAAGACATTTTAAGAGAATTGACACTCATTTAATGGTAACAATAATAACAATGAGTGGAGGGAATGTGCTTTTTTAGTTTATATTTAGGAGGAAAATGCCCCTCATATATAAAAAAGGAGGCACCCTAGCTGGAACACCACCGTTGGCCACTGAAACTTTAGCCACTTGACCAGAGCTCCAGTCGTCGACCGCCAGAGGTATGGCGACTGTGGTTGTTTTTAGGCACTACAACAGATTTTTTTTATTTAAATTAAATGGGATACAAGGTAGTGGAGGTAGGATTTGATCCTATCCCACCTTAGTTCCCCAAAAGTTTAGTGGTCATTGGTCCACCAAACCACTTTGATAAAATAATGCGTAGAAATATATAATACATGGAACCAAGTAACATTTTATTCAATGACAATTTTTGTAATGTGAATAACTACATTTGTAAAAGTATTGACAACTTCAATAGCAACGTTAACTATAACAACCCAACATAATTGTTATTATGTTTGTCGGAGTTGTTAGTATGATACAAAAAGTTGTCAACTAACTCAACGAAGCAATAGAGACACCATAGCAGAAAAGTTGTTAGTAGTATAAGAACACTTGTTAATCCCTTTGCAAAAGCTGTCAATACGCTAGGAACTTTGGTTTTTCAAAACTCGATATAACAACATAAGCACCCTAAAGGAGATATTGTGGAAGCATAAAATAATTTGCTATTTTGTTTATTGAAGTTGTTAATATCATACGAAAAGTTATCAACTAACCCAATAGATCAATAGAGGCACCACATTGAAAAAGTTATCATTAACATAAGAACACTTGTCAATCCATTTGCAAAAGTTATCAAAATCGGTGGCCGACGGTGATACTCTAGCGAGGGTGCCTCATTCTTTTTTTATATGAGAGACATTTTTATATTTTCCTTTGAATTCTCAAACCCCATTTGTTGGCAGATGCCTATTGATCCTTTTTTTTTTATTAATCACAGCAAATGAGGTTTGGAAAATTCAATGAGTATTTTCCTTTTATTCTTGATTTTCTTTTTCTAGTTTTCTTTCTTCCTTTCAAATTGGGTGTAAATGACATGCCTTTTCTAACAAGATTTTAAACTTTGGTTAACTACCTCACAAGTGACTCACTTATTTCATGACCCGTCCGTTCGTCTCTTTATGTATAATGGAAATGTGGTGATTGCTCTATCAAAGTGTGATTTTACGTTCTTAATACAATGTTAGTATTTTATTTTTTTTCTAATTTTGGTTTTAGCTTTCCAATGGGTAAAATAATTCAAATTTTTATTGGAAACGATGTTTTAAATAAAATGAAATTTGAAGGAATAAAATTATTAATTTTAAATTTGATGAATCAAAATTAAAATGAAGTTAAATTTAAATGAGTAAAAATTGTATTAATCCTTGCATAACTAAAGACAGAATAATGTGGATAGCCAAGCACATTTCCAAGAACATTAAAAGGGAATTGCAATCAAAACGTGAAAAGAGCTGAAAATAATTTAGGGTTAATTAGCATTTTTGACACGGAAGTACACGTGTTGGAGCATTGTGTATCTGGAAGTTTTTTGGGATCAGATTCACCACGGAAGTTTAGAAAACGTTGAACTTTACACCTGGGCCAATGGAAGCTGTGACGACCATTTGCCAACTAAGATACACTGTCACGTCAGCCTCCACGCTATTTAACTCCCTAAACTTTTATTAATTGATTTACATGTTAGTTTGCCAAGTAGGATTGTCTTTCGAATGAGAGATATGTCTCATTCGGATGCCAAACCCCAAACCTTTTAAAACCGAATATAGAGTACGCGGTTTAGAAATTGATGTTTTCAAACCGTTTTTTCCAGTCACGGTTTAGAAAGTGATGACACTAATCTCATTCCAATGAGAACTATGACTCATTCGAATACGTGACAGACCTCATTCGACGAAATGAAGTTAGAGAGACTCAATCGAATGAGTTATTGAATTGATTCGAATATGGATTTCCAAACCGTTGTTCACAGGTACGGTTTAGAAAGTGAGGACGCTAAATCCATTCGAATGAGTTTTATCCTTCATGCGAATGAAGTAACTGATTCGAATAAATTCTTCTACTCATTCGATTAAGTATTTCTAAACCGTCGTATTCTAGTACGGCGGTTTATTGAACTGATTCGAATATGACGGTTTAAAAGGTTTGGGGTTTGGCATCCGAATGAGACCCATCTCTCATTCGAATGACAATCATACTTGGTAAACTAAGATGTAAATCAATTAATAAAGGTTTAGGGAGTTAAATGACGAAAAAGGCTGACGTGGTAGTGTATCCTAATTAGCAAACGGCCGTCACAGCTTCCGTTGGCCTGGGTGAAAATTTCAGCGTTTTCTAAACTTCCGTGACGAATCTAATCCTAAAAAAACTTCCGGATACACAGTGCTTCAACATGTGTACTTCTGTGACAAAAATGCTCCTTAACCCAATAATTTATAATGACAAATGAAAAGACATTTCAAACAATCAAAACGTGATTTGAGCCGAAAATGAGAAAGTTGTTTTCATCATCTATCTTTGAAAGGTCAAATCAAACGCCTAATAATCGCACGCAGCCAATAATTCAAAATGAATTTTATATATACGTGTACGTACGTATATAATTGGTCACTTGCATGCGTGTTTTATATAAAAATGAAAGAAAATAAATCTTTATATAAATAAAACTGATTTAAATGCTCATCTTCACCATGAGCATCGTTACCTCGTTACTGCAGAATGTCTACATTTAATTCATGGAGAATTGGGGAAAATTCTTTGTTCGGAATTAATTGTAGGATGGAATTTCTATATTATGTGCAATTGAGGTTCCATATATGCAATCAATTTTTCACATATACAATTGAGCTTCCATATATGCAACTGAGTAGTTTCCATTTTACAATTAATTAGGAGGTTTTCTCTAATTTTTCCTTTAATTTAAATTATTTAGATTTATTTTTCTGCTCTTAGTTATCATCGCAATGAGAGTGAGACTGGTTTCTTTTTAGGATGGTGTTATTTTTCTCCCACGGGAGTTTATTCTCATAATCCTCACCGTGCATTTAACTTTCTTTATAATTAATTTTATAAACAAAATTCACAACACGTTATTCGCGCTAGAACTCCATATTTCTATTTTACACATTATAAAAGCCACTGTGAACATACTAAAATTTCAATTAGTTTTTCAACATCAAAATAATTATCAAAATCCGCAGAACTCAAACATTTTTTATGACCCAAGCATAAATCATGTCACATAATCTATTTCTAACAGTTATGCTTACGAAAAGTTACTCATGACACAGCCGCCGATGAATATTCTTCATTACCAAGTTTAGTTAAAGGAATTGGCGAAATGCAAAGTGGGTGTAAAGTTCCAAATCCAAATAGAGGCGAGCGGCTACTGAACTCTTATTTTCCGTCTGAATCGATCGATCCAGTACGGTTTTTTTATCATGTTTATTCATAGTCCAAGCCTAGTATACAGGCGCTGCCATAAATTAAAAACTGAAACACTTCCACAGTTTAGACAAATACGGCTAGTTCAGCCTGTGACGATGCACTAATGCTTGGTGGGCCTAACCGTATTGCTGGAACAAGTTTCACCAATCAACTGTCCAGGCGATAAGATGGAAGAGCCAGTAGGTGATTAGCTCTTGGAATTAAGAGGCCAAATTTCTCAGCCATGTCCAACTCATCAGTAGAAACGCCACGTGGAAGCTCCCAATTGAAGCAATGCATTAACTGTGCTACAACAAGCTTCACAGTAACCAAACCCATTTGCATCCCAGGACATCCTCTTCGACCTGAACCAAACGGTAACAGTTGGAAGTCTTTTCCTCGAACATCTACATCACAGTTCACGAACCTCTCTGGATAAAACACTTCCACGTTATCCGACCATATTTTCGGATCTCGTCCTATAGCCCAAACATTCACAATCACTCGTGACTTGTTCCTTATGTAATATCCATTGATAGTTATATCCTCTGTGCTGACTCGAGGGAGCAGTAATGGCGCAGCAGGATGTAGCCTTAGAGTCTCTCTGACGATCATATCCAAGTAAGTCAACCTCGGCAAATCAACCACCTCGTCCACCAATCTGGTTTTCCCCACGATGTTTTCTAGTTCGTGTTGGAGTTTTTTCATGACTCTTGGATTCTTCAAGAGTTCTGAGAAAACCCAGAGTGACAGTGACGGAAGTGTCTATTGCACCAGAAAGGAGGTCCACAAGTAAGGCCTTGATATTGGTTCGATGTTTGACTGGGTTGTGTTCGTCGTCTTGAGGAGAATCCTTCAGGTGAGAAAGTAAAATGTCCACGATGTCTCTGTGTTCCTTTTTCTGAGGTACCGATTGTGCCTCTTCATGCTCTTTAATTATATTCTCTAACATCTCATCAATTTCCTTGCTGTTCTTCTCTAATCGTTTTCTTAATCCCTGAATCAGTAATATTTATAAATTTATAAATTATTATTATTGTTACTCGTCTCTTAAGAAAATGGTTGCATTTTTAAATCAAGCGTGTTCCCCCATCAATAATCGTCTCAACCTTTTCTTTAAATTATTCTAACTCTTCACAATTTCAACAAGATTGATTACAGAGAATCAGACTTCATGTCTATTTTTATGTTTTTATTTTTTATGCGTTGTTTTTTCTGAACCTCCCAAATCATAACTCTTAATTTTACCTAGTAAATCAATATAATATATAAAATGTAAAATCTCAACTATTTGAAGTATGAATACAATCTTTCAAAAAAATTTCAGTATAGGTAAATATATATAATTGCATCCATATACATGGTTTTGACTAGCTCAACCTATGGGCTGAACCCATATTAGCAGCTCTAGTCCTATTTGTGTGATGTTAGGAAATCACATTTATGTATACTGAGACAAACTTTTCTTATATATTTAATTTGTAAACAGTAAATTATGTTGAAAAAGTATATTTCACCGCGATCCAAATAGACATGGATTGTGTATTCATCAATACTCTTCCACCTTTTTTTTGTGCATTCGATTACGTTGCAAAATATAATTTGAAATAATCTTTCAAAATAAATGGAAATCTACCTTTTAGCTTTATGGTTAATTTTAAAATACCTGAATATCAAATGGGCCCAAGAAAGGCAAGAAATCTTCAATATTGAAAGCTCCAGCCAAGGTGAGCGTGTCTTGAACGATTCCCTTCACATCAAACCTAGCGTCTCTCTTGCAACCCAATATCATTTTGCATATCATGTCCTCTATCACCTCCCCCACCACCTCACTTACATCCACCACCTCACGCGCCGTCGCTGATTGCTTTATCGACTGGCCTTTTCCAACTCTTCCCTTCTTATGGGACCAAACATGTCCACCTTGGATGTACTTAAAAGCTGCAAAGTAGAGAGCTTCCTCACGCTACGCCAGTAGGGCCCATATTCAGAGAAAGCAATTCCCTTGGAGCCATAAGTAAGGAGCTCCGATGCCTGAGTCCTTGGGCGGCTTGCGAAAATGACGTCGTGAGCCTTGAGGAAAAGATCTGCAGCCTCCGCGGAAGACACAACAACGGCAGGGCTTGTCCTAGTAGGAGGGACATGATGGGCCCATATCACTTGGAAAGAGACTGAAGGGAGCGGTGGGGGAGGGTACCCAGCTGGTGGAGGTTGCCAAATATCGACCAGGCCGATGGACCTGGTGGATGTTTCCGACCATCCCTGTTTGGTTTGAGGTGAGAGAGAAGTAGTAGGAGAAGTGATAGAGTAGTGAAGAAGAGAAATGCATCAAGAATAAGAAATGGAGGCAACATGTTTAGATGAGTGTTTGTATCACAAAGAGAGAGAAGTAGATGCTAGGGGTTGCGAGGTGGGGTTCTATTTATAACGTGGCGTGGGGAGGTATATTTTGGATTAGGGGTGTAATGTAAATTTTCAACGTGATTTACGGTCAATAAAATAAGTATGTAACAAGAGTTTTGTCTTACTTTATGAGACCATACTTTTATAATGCTACTATAAAACACATGCAAATTATACATTGATTAAATTGCTGAGGCCATTAATGGTTGTTTAAATTTCCTTTTCCGTTTCTTTCAAAAGTTCTCGACTTTGAGACGGTAAATATAACAAATGAATATTGAAAATTAGGGTAAAGGATATTAATTAAAAAGGTATTTATTAGAGATGATCTTAAAAATTATAAATACTACCTCATGTCCTTTTTAAGTTAAAACTACTCAAATCAAGCAAAAATAATTAGAGGCTAAAATTAGTTAAAAACCATGCATGCATAGAAAATTTAACTTTTTTTTAAATATACCGTTATTTATGAAGATTGCTAGTGAGAAAGAAAATAAATGAAAAAGTGGGAGAAATTAATGTAAAAAAAAAATACAAGAGACATGCAATTAAGCCAAAATACTTGTTTTGTGAATCCTAGGGCTGATGATCCACAGAAGCTTTGTGCAAAACTTGTAGTGTAGCATATCAGATATGATAATAATGTGTGTGTGAATATTTTTGTTGGCGGAGAAAAATTAGAACATGAGATTTATATATGAAGAACGTTGTGTGTGAGTATACTTATGTAATTATGTCATAAAAGGAAAGGGAAATGTTTACAGGAATGCCTGGAATGAAAAGGAAGTAACGGCTGAGATGACGACATACATAAAAGTGAAAGGGAAAGGTTTGCTGGAATGCTGGGAATGAAAAGGAAGTAACGGCTGAGATGACAACATGAAATGGACGGTGGAGATGAAGACATCGATTAGTGAACCTTTTTTTAATTATTATAAAAATATTTAAAAATTCAATAATTCATAAATATAAAATAAATAAAATAGAATAAATTTAAAATATTAAATATATAAATATATTATATAAATATATTTTAAATATATTAATTATTATAATTATATTAATTATTAATAATATATATAAAATATATAATAATATATATAAAAGGGGATGGGGTCGCGCTGGGATAAGAAGCACCGAAACCGGTTCCCTCTTTTTTATCCTTTTCCATTCTCCTTCTCTCTCACCCACCCAATCACATGACATCACAATGCTTTTTCTCTTTCCATTTTCATTCTATGTCTACACACATCCATCTCCCTTCATTCCATTTTCTCATTCACGCCATCTCACCTCTCTACCCTCTTTTATTTTCATTCCTCCCAGAAGCAGATAGCGGCCACTACCCATTGAATCACACCTCCAGACGCTGCCACTACCCATAGGGACGTTGCTTACTGTCCTGTTCGCGTCAGCCCCATTCTTAGCTTCGTCCGTTGCCGCACCCCTCTCACGGTGACCATGGAACTTCAGCTATTCCAGGAGTTGGTTTTCAAACCATGAACAGCAAGATTCCTTGTCATGAAGCTAACCAAAGTCCTTAAACAATTATGGGAGTTCTCTCAATTTTAATTTCATTTTCTAATCTCTATATATAAATTGATAGAGGTTGTGATTTATATGTATGGATGATAATTATGATCGGTTGATATAATCTAGATTGTGATACTTATGTTAGATTGGTACTTGGATTGTGATTGGATTATAACACTTTTGTCATTCAATTACTTTTCCATATTCTCTTGAAATCAATTGATTTGCTAGTTTTCTAGGAACTAATTAGAGGTAAAGATGATCTTTTATAAATCTAACATGAGCTAAGCACTAAAATATTTCTAATCGATTAATTGAGTCTAGATTTAGATTATATTAAAAAGTAAGGAATATTGATTCCCGAGGTTTCTTACTAGTCCTTATGCTTAGTTAGAAAAACTTAATTTTAAAAATGGACAAGAAATGTTAGTAGATTCAATCACTCAGGACATTTACTTTATAGAATTTAAATACATTCATTTAGTTTAATTAGTAAGATAAATTAGTTCAGAGAAAAATGATGAATATATTTACTTTAAAGTAATATTTTTATCTTCTTTGATCTCTCTAAAACTGTTAATAGTTTATCAAAGATGCAAAGTGGGTGTAAAGCTCTAAATCCAAATAGCCAAATAGAGGCACATGGCCATTGAACTCTTATTTCCCGTGTGAATTGATCTATCCCATCCCCTCTTTTTTATGATGTGTATTAATAGTCCAAGCCTAGTATACAGGCGCTGCCATAAATTAAAAACAGAAACAGTCCTACTGGTTAAACAAATACAGCTTGTTTCAGCCTGTGATGATGCACTAATGCTTGGTGGGCCTAACCGTATTGCTCCAACAAGTTTCACCGATCAACTGTCTAGGCAATAAGATGGGAAATATGAAATTCCATCGGCCACGTATGTTTGGACGCCATCTTTTTTGTCAAACCAAATTCACGTGGGACGAAATTTTCCCTTACACATGGTAAAACAGCTTCCCATCAAAAGTGGTGGGAACCAATTTTCCGGCGCATTGAGAAAATCTGCAAGACATTTTTACCCATGTGCTTGTCTCGTTTGTTTCACCATCACTCCGCTGCCCATCTCAAAGGTGATGATTTTCATTCTCTGAAATACGGATTTCGAAGGGTTTTGATTGTGTCTTAACTTCCAAGCACAAAAACTGTGTTACCTTCTCCTACATCAATAGCAATTCCACCACTAGCTTTTGTTTGGGTTGGACAAATTTTGAAGCACTCACTGCCAAGAAATTTTATTGGTGCCCGAATTTTAAATCCTCAAAATGATATTGCCCTCATTTTCTTTAGTAAAAATTGGTTTCCAACTCACTGTTGTTATTGTGAGATCGAGATTGAAAAGTAGATGCTGGTGAGAATGAGAACTAGCAACTGGCTTTTGGGTTGGAGCAAAATTTGAAGCATGCAAAATTTAGTGTCTGGACTTTGAAACCAAAAACTTGTAACAGCGGTAGGTAAAGGATTGATCTGCTGGAGCCAAAGTCTGAAGCAAGTCTCTTCTTTCTTCTTGTGGACTTTGGAGTTGGGATGGTATTTGCTTTGAACCTCAAGTAGAAACTGATAAATTTCTGCAGTGAAATCAAAGATCAAATTCAAATTTGGAATCCCAAATTTTAATTTGGTCAAATTTGAATTAAAATTTGGAATCCAAATTTCAAATTGGTAATATGGAAACAGAACTAAAGTTTCAAATGAACCGACAATCTCAAAATGGAATTTGAAGCACAAATATTAAATAGTTGTATAATTGTAATTAACCTATCAAAAGTGTATAAATATAAACCCTTCAATAATAAAAAAAATGAGAAGTTAAGCAAAATAAAGGTATATCTGTTATAAAATTAGGAGATTTGGGATTGGGGAGATGAACAAACAAGAGAAATTGTAAGGGGGAGATGAACAATTTTTATTCATATTTTTTTATATCCATCATATGTACATAGCTTCCATATATAGGCTTTCAACTTAACAAATGTTACATTGAATAAATACAAACATCAATTCTCATTAGTATACAATGTTAGGATGGCTGCACCCAAGAGGGGGGTGAATTGGGTGTTTACAAAATTTTCGTTCAAAACTTAATTTATCAAAACATTCAAATCAAGTTTATCAAAAGCATAGATGTTGAAAACAGATTGCATGCTTGGAAAACAATACAGGTTAATGAAGATGAAAGAATATAAAGCACACAACGATTTATCCTGGTTCGGCCCTCTCTGACCTACATCCAGTCCCCAGAGAACCTCTGAGATTTTCAATCCACTATATCATCCAAGTTTAAACCAGGTACTTGGAAAACCATTACAACCACAAGTCCTCTATAGACACTTGCGAAGCTGTTTCAAGTTTATGACGGTAGGTACTTGAGAACCCCATAAATGTTTCCAGGCATTTATGAACCCACGTAGGTACTTGAGAAACCTTTACAATCTCTCCCCCTTACCGCTTGTATGGTTACACTGGGAATCACTACTTCACAGACTGACTATAACAGAGACTCACACTCTCTGTTTTCTCAACTCAAACTCAACCCAACAATCTCAAGATCTCAATCTTGAGTTTCTCACGGAAATACAATGAGTTTGGATGAATCAATAAATTACTCTCTCAAAGAGTGGATAAATG